>CANNZV010001333.1:0-163389 GCA_947561585.1 Caprella mutica
GTAGCTTTTCTGCATCCATTAGCATGTCACCGACGGTGATAGATGACTTTGTTTTTATGAAGCCACTTTCTTTTCTGGCTGCTCCTTCCAGTCCCTTGTCTTTAATTTCCTTTTAAGGTGGTCAACTTAGTTTAAAGAGCTTTATATTTGTGGATAGATTGGTTTGAAATTTGTACTGTATATATAACTTTGAAAAAAGAACACATTTTGTGTTAGAGATTTTTTTCGATTTCACTATAAGTTTTTGTGAAAATGGAGACTATATTTTTAACTTTTTTTTCTCAAATTCCGAACGAATCGAATTCTATGAGATTATATGCTAGGACAAAAATTAAGACAGTTTTAGAATCCTTGTAACATTTATAACAAAGTTACGAAAACAGATTTTCTAATTTCCTTCTCATTTACTATTGATTACCGATTTTCGATGACTATCTAAAATTAAAAAAATAGATTTTGAACTGTGATAAAAACAAGAATTGATAATTGAAAATCTATTCTCATAACTTTGTTAGAAATCTTTCAGAGATTACAAAACTCTTTTTTTAGTAGCATTGAAACTCATTGACTTCTATTCTCATTTAGGTAAAAAATTCACAATTTAGAGATGAACCTAAAACGTATTTATGTATTTAACCAAAAACGTATATAAAAGCTAGAAACGTTGATACCCCATTGGGTGGGTTGTAGTGCCTCTAGCGGGAGTCTAGCCCCTTAAAACGTTGGGACCAAAAAGTGCAATGCCTGACAAAGACCTTATCCAACCACAAAAATTTATTTTCATCTTCTACCCGCCCTCCTTTTGACCCCTCCAGAGGGAGGTTCTAAAGCTCTTAGCTCCATAACATTTTGGGCATGAAACCCAATATTTAAAAGCCTTATTTTAGCAAAAACAAGTTTTTAAATTATTTTCACCTAATCTGATGAGTTTACCCATTAAATTCAGGGGTCTAGGAAAAAATCCCCCCGGAAAGCATCAACGAAGAAAGAATATCCTCAAGTCAAAAATGGAATATGTAATAAATATCATCCATCTTTTCCCAAAAATACCCACAAAAAAGGGAAAAAGACAATATCTGAAAGAAAAGCTTGTACTTGAATCGGGTGACCAATAAAAAACTGGTCGAAAGTAAATGCTTATAACTTCAAAAGTAATTGTTGTAGAAAGGTAAAACATAAATCACATTAAAGAGTACATTTTCAAGTTTTGGTCAGTATATATATATAACAAGTGTTTGGATTCCATTCCGCTGTGCTTAATGCCGAGATTAATCGTTTTTTTTTTTCAAAATTAGCGATTACTGTAACTAATATATTTCGATTACTTCACGTATTATCTGCTTCAAGTCTTCAATCATGTTTGGTTTCAATTTAGTTACCTTCTCTTCAACATATATGAGAGATAAAATCCAAAGGTGAAAGGTCAAGGGACTTAGTTGGACAGAGAAAACGGTTCAGAGCGAAATAATTTTGTCTTCGAAGTGAATTTTCAATCAGTCTACTGCAGACAAAATGTGTATGCAGTTGCAGTGTCCTAATGGAACCAAAAGTTAAGATGATTGTCGTCAGTCAGTCATTACAGTATTTATCATTTCAATGTATCCGTCGGTGTTTACAGAACAAACATTTTCAGTCTCTATATCTTTAAAAAAATATGGACCAAGCATAGCCTATGCGAACTCATACCGCACCAAACTGTCACTTATCCTAGTGCAGTGATTTCTCAAGCACTTCATTTCTTGTCTATTTATTGAACAAATTCTTAACCATTTTATTGTTTATATCCTTGTTGTATTGAATGGCTTATTTTCTCTTAACTTTAGTTGGAGAACTTCTTAAATGATAATATTTAGAAATGAAAACTCTCCATTCAATAGTTAGTTGCATAATGATTCGTGATGGTTGATTTAAATGTGTTGACGGAATATCCATTAAGTTTAATTAAGATATCAGTGTCCCTCATTCAATAGTTTTCGATATCTTTGATATAAAATAAAACTTGAAAATATACTCTTTTATGTGATTTTTGTTTCATCTTACTTCACCAATTACATTTTTAATTATAAGCATTTATTTTCGACCAGCTTTTATTGGTCACCCATTAGTATCAAATTAATTACAACAGTTTGAATAAACAAATATAAAGTTTTTAGACTGTAGCTAACTAATATTACAAAATCTGAAAATTGTAAATAGGCAGTACAAAACTGAAAGTTTAAATTGTATGTTATGGCCTTAAAATAGCTTATAAATGAACTATAATCATCATATTTTTCTACAACATTGCGCAGTCTAATCAAAAAATCTTAATATTTGCAATTCTTCAGAGGAGTGTTACCAGCACTAAAGGCCTTGTTACACGGTGCGAGTTACTGTCGTGAGAGTGGACAGTAGCTGTCCCACTGTACTCTCATGCCAGTAGCGCGACTCGCCTCACCTGGTCACACAAGTGCGAGCTGATGGCTTGAAAATAGGCAGTTACTGAACCTACACTCGCAATGTGGTCTTCTTTGCTAAATAATAAGGAAAATAAAATTTATAATTTGTTTATAAATTTATAACTTATCTATAAATTTATAATTTATCTATAAATTTATAATTTATCTATAAATTTATAATTTATTTATAAATTTATAATTTATTTATAAATTTATAATTTATCTATAAATTTATAATTTATTTATAAATTTATAATTTATTTATAAATTTATAATTTATTTATAAATTTATAATTTATCTATAAATTTATAATTTATTTATAAATTTGTAATTTATTGATAAATTTATAATTTATTCATAAATTTATAATTTATTTATTAATTTTTAATTAATTTATAAATTTTTAATTTATTTATAAATTTTTAATTTATTTATAAATTTTTAATTTATTTATAAATTTTTAATTTATTTATAAATTTATATTATGAAGTCGATTCAAACCATATTTGACAAATCGGCTACCTAATTGAATGCAAAATAATTCAAGTTTTAGAATAGAAAAAAAACCTAATCTGCATGTCATACGAGTTACTGTTATGTTGCAACACCATGCAATTTGACGTTCCAATCTCGCTTGCAAGTGGCTGACTCGCCCGTGAGTTGCGAGTAAAAACAAAAATGTTGTAGTTACTCGCATCCGAGTTACTACCTCTTCGAACATGACAGTTACTCGACTGATGCGGTCACACTGTGCGAGTAGCTGCACTACAGTAACTGGCTAGGCCAACTCGCACGTTTACTCCCACCGTGTAACAAGGCCTTAAGTTGCTCTAAGCAAAATTCCTGAAATGATTGTTTTATTACAAAAGACTTTGACGTTAATTAAAGACTTTTAATTAACCAAACATACATGTAACATAATAAATATTATAATGTATATACACAGTAGAAAGAAGCTAGTTTACTATTGAACTATGGAGTAATGGTAGATGATTAAAACTAGCGATATACAGTATAACTATCAATAGACAAATAAGGCACAGAAATGTTCAAACGATGTCATTCAGTTAATATGTATTCCCACTTGAATAAACGATGCAGCAATATACTGATTTTAACTAAACAAGTATTGAACATAAACAAATTTCGTATAATATTATATCCAAAATTTAACTTATTTAAATTTACCTCTTCTTTATCTTCTACACTCTTACGAGTCTACAGCTACAGTGACTATATGTATATCTCATATATATGATGTTTCTTATTAGGCATTTAGCTTGAGACTGATGGTCAAAGATAAAAACTAGGTATATGTAATTATCAATAGACAAATAGGGCACAAAGTTGTTTTCTGGGGAATTTTATAGTATACATTGAAGTTCTTGATATAAGATTGCTAACAAAAAAAGTTTTAAAAAAAACTTCAAGAGGGCTTTAACTTATGTAAAAATTTATTTTATGTTCAACAAAAAAAAAGATTACCCAGTCAGAAAAATAAGGTTGTATTATGAGTGGCTATGGTTGGCGATGTTATATTATAGGAGATTATGAGCGGCATCCCCGCCAATTCAGAGAATATAGGTGATTATGAGCGGCATCCCCGCTCATAAAATATAGGCGGGATCTGCAATCATAAATCGACCATAATATAGTCGGACTGGCCGCCTATATAATAAATCATAAATTTTATAGGAGATTATGAGTGGCATCCCCGCCCAAGAAAATATAAGCGGCATTGCAACCATAATCAACCATAATAGGTACAGTTGCGCTTCCCGCCTATATTTGAAAATATATATAGGCTATTTTACATTATTTGAATATGCATACAATCAAGGTATATTAGTTAATATACCTTGCATACAATATACTATACCTACTAGCGCTATATCAAGATAAGCACGAATGAGTAGGTTTGTTATAGTTTGAAGTAAAGTAATTTTCTTCTGAGCGCAATAATAAACTATTTTTTGTAGTACATACCACATACCACTTTCTATACCTATTTACACATGGATATTCTGAGCATATCTCCCTATAGCTTGGTTGCAGAGTACCTATTTACCAATCAAGCAAGCATGTTTATTGCTTTAAACTATAGGCACTTAAATATATAGGTATTATATATTAAGAAATTTATGCAATATTTATACCATATTAACTCAGGTAGCATAAACTAGTAACGCGAAATTGATGCAATAATTCAATATTGTAAATTTTTGGTAAATTAATTTCAATGTTTCGGTGATAGGTATAGGATATTCTAAATTTTTACAAATCGATAATTTCATTAATAGTATATATAATATATTGATTAAGAAATTGCATATTTCATTGTATTTTGTTTATTTGGATGTGTTAATGTGTCGATTAATTTGCTTAAAATATACATTTCAAATTAGTTCATTTAGATTAATCCTATTTTATATACCTAATTTAAAAATAATTATTTCGGTAATATTTTGTCTTAATATTGAAGTTAAGGTCTCGTAGATGGAACCACGAACGAAAAACTAATTTTATATAATTTTTCAATATACAATTAAATTGTTATCTACCTCTATAGCTGCATTTACACACCCATGCATGATACGTTCTAATAACCAAGTCAGCCACACATATCAATGCCCGATATATGAGCTGATCAACCATCTCACTTATTCTTACCACTTTAAAAACCTATAACTATGATATTTGAAATTATTGGAAGTTTGAGAACTCTCCACAAATTAGCTAATTAATTGTTTCATAGACTTATAGTTAGCTGGGTGGTGGTATTATTCTTCATCCAAATTTCATTTAATAATTTAGGTAGCCTCCTACCTATTATATTATTCTGAAAATAAGATAATTTGGTACAGTTGATGATCATATACCAATATCGATCACATGAACAATAAAACTGTCAGATTTACATTACTAATAATTGCTCTTATAACTACAAAGCTACTTGGTTAATTATTTTGCTGTTATTGTAGTCTCCTTTTTCAAAATAAAAATATGATGTTGGTAGCCCTGTTGGGTGTTGGCAGCCTGATTGCTCTGACGTTGCAAATTCCCGCCCGCCAAAGTTCTCCAGGAAACCACAAACCAGGATTGAGGAATCCTGATTCCTGACTAAGAATGGTGCAAGGACATAGTTTTTTAACTAGGTAATCTTAGATCAATCATCTAATTATTTAACTGTTTGAGAGAATCTTCTGACCTACTTTTAGTGTGATTTATGCTTATGGAAGAAGAAACTGTTGTTAACGGTAAGTTTACTTAAGTTGTTTTTAGCATCTAGGTAGCAAGATATTACTTCAAGCTATCTAAGTATCTTTTATAGATAGGTACCTACTAACTAGATATCAATTTTATTGAATTCACAGCAGAATATTGGTCGGTTAGTAACAGGCACAGTTCATACAACTACAGGCAATTTGGCAAATGCAATAATTTATTAGATACCTAGGTAGGTATTATAAATGATAATTTGAAGCTATGATGTTTACCTTAGAGGCCGCAGTTAGGTACTGTCAGTTAATTACCAATTTACCTAGTGTTCTAAAATTTAACTGCTTTATCCTAACTATATACCTACCTATAGTTAGTTTAATTTCTCTTCTTTTCCTCTAAGTAAAATAGGTAGGTTGGTACCTAGTGGCTAGTGTGGTTCATAAACTCTCCATCCCTCTCCAAATGTACCTAGGTAGGTACCTACTAAATTTCTCTCCAAAATGATTAAATATTCATAATTCCCCTCCAATAGTCACTGATAGTGTAGGATAACATGGAGAAAATTATATATTTCTCTTCAATGGTAGCTATCATGGATAGCCTACCAACTAAAATAAATTTTAAATATCAATTGTAATAGCTACGGGCTACCTATCGTTTTTTCTTATATTACCGAAGATATGAAACTGACCGATAATTCGTAATTTACCCTAGGTTAGTTAAAAAAGCCAATTAATTGGCTTAGATTTCAATTTTCATTTCAAAATGTCAAAACTCAGATAGGTACCTAGGTATGTCTAATTGGCTTAATATTTCGAATTAATTCCTATATTCCCATGTTTATTTTGGCTTGAAATCTTAAAATATGAGCCAAATTGGTTTTGCTCAGATTTTTTATGAAATTTTGGCTCTAAAGTTGGCTTACACCTTTCCAGCTTCTGAAACATAGCCTAGTACCTACCAAATTATCAGTTACCATTAATTAATTTAATTTAGCTGAGGGAGATTCTGAATCTGCTACTGAGAGTACCTACCTAACAGGCTAACTCTCTCAACTTAAAATCTCTGCGAGTCAGAAGACACATTATGCAAAGTGGCCACTAAGTTACAAACTCGCCAATATGTTATAATATTGGCGAGTAATGACATAGGCATACTTGAGTACCTAGCAATTCCTATGTGTGCAACTTTCATTTTTTAATTTGAATTTCATCCTTGGTCCTATTTGCTGACTATGCTACCTTACTATAAGGCTTTGGTAAGGTTACCAATAAAAGTGATAATTCAAATTGTTAAAATAAGAAACACTCCCTCAGCCTGGCTCTGCAGTTGTAACTGCTGCTAAACTGCATTTTTTCCAGGTAACAATAAAGCATGGCTTGCTTGTTATTTTCCTGAAGAGTTTGACAAAAATTTTGAGCCCTTAATTGCTTATTATTTTCTCCTATGCTGCTATGTTATTTTGTATTTAATAATAATAATAATAATAATAATTTGATTTTTTGGAAAGGAATTAAATCTTACTTAGAGAACAATAGATATTCTATTGTTCTTGATCCATGATATTTCACTTGGCCATTTGTTTCTCTAATTCTTTAAAAAAAAAGATAATTTTATGCCAGAGATTCAAATTAATACAAATATTTTACAAAATAACCATTCTGAGCATACTCCAGAAACTTGTTGAGTGTTCACAGTTACTCTTTTTTCTAAATTTTCTTGTAAATGTTAATACATTTCAATGGTTTATTAATTAATGATACATTGCAATTCATTCAAAGCTAAATTAAAATTACTATTCATTTATTGAATAGCTAGATACAAATAAATTTTGAATCTCATGCTATTGGTATGGAAATAGTTATGACAATTTTATGTAGTTTAATTCAAAATATTTTATTTACAGTGATTCAAGTTGTGAATGGTGGTAGCTACAATGAGGATATTGCCCAGTTAAGAACTAATGTTGCCAAATTGGAAAAATGGATGGTTCATCCAACATCTTCATACCTCCCAACCCTGTGGAAGAGTTAGACAGTTTGTCTAAAAACAGCTCTCTGGTACTTATTAGTTATTAATTAATAACAATTTGGATTCCATGAAGTAGCTACTAACATAAATATTATCTGAGAATGAGATAATCATACCATTCATCTTTTTCAGATCTCTATTCTCAATCTTATTCCTCTTAAAGTCAGGGGTCACTGCAGATCATTGAGAGACAACTGGTGGAAAAAATAATGGCTGAAACACTAGCCTTCCAATTCTTTCTGACTGGGTTTGGAATATGGAGAATTTCCTGTAATGAATTAATCTTCAGAGATCATAAGATCTCTAAATTTGTGTTAAGTTAGTATTAATGAATGTAAAAATGTTACCAACTTATTTGTCCATCTAAAGAATGCGATTGTTCATACATTTTACACAACTCATATCAGTAATAAAAAGTTTTTTAAATCATGTATTGCACTTTCCAGATACTGTCAAATCTACACACATATGCATCTCCTAAAGAAGAAAAAAATTCTCCCAATCATGTGTTTATGATTGGGAAGGAAGCAGGAAGAAGAATTTGTAGCTACACTGCAATGTAAGTTCTCGAATGAAATAATTTTTATTGAGAACTAAAAACGAATTGAAATTTTGCTCATATAGGCCTAATACCTAATCTATAAAATTTTCATAATACACATAATATATAAATAGATGAATAAATACACAAGAAATTTTTCTTGCCAGCTATGTAACACAACAATTTCAAAATGATTACAAACTATGACATTTCTTGTAATTAGTGAAATTAATTGAACATATTCTTGTATTGAAATATTGTTTTTCATGTCATTCTTATTTCAGCTTCTTCTCTTGTTCCTGAATCTGCAATTCACTCTGGTGCTGTCACTGCAGTTCACTCTGGTGCTGTGACTGCAATTCACTCTGGTGCTATGACTGCAATTCACTCTGGTGCTGTGACTGCAATTCACTCTTGTGCTGTCACTGCAGTTCACTCTGGTGCTGTCACTGCAGTTCACTCTGGTGCTGTGACTGCAATTCACTCTGGTGCTATGACTGCAATTCACTCTGGTGCTGTGACTGCAATTCACTCTGGTGCTGTGACTGCAATTCACTCTGGTGCTGTGACTGCAATTCACTCTGGTGCTGTGACTGCAATTCACTCTGGTGCTGTCACTGCAATTCACTCTGGTGCTGTCACTGCAATTCACTGTGGTGCTGTGACTGCAATTCACTCTGGTGCTGTCACTGCAATTCACTGTGGTGCTATGACTGCAATTCACTCTGGTGCTGTCACTGCAGTTCACTCTGGTGCTGTGACTGCAATTCACTCTGGTGCTATGACTGCAATTCACTCTGGTGCTATGACTGCAATTCACTCTGGTGCTGTCACTGCAATTCACTCTGGTGCTGTCACTGCAATTCACTCTGGTGCTATAACTGCAATTCACCCTGGTGCTGTGACTGCAATTCACCCTGGTGCTGTGACTGCAATTCACCCTGGTGCTGTGACTGCAATTCACTCTGGTGCTGTGACTGCAATTCACTCTGGTGCTATGACTGCAATTGACTCTGGTGCTATGACTGCAATTCACTCTGGTGCTATGACTGCAATTCACTCTGGTGCTGTGACTGCAATTCACTCTGGTGCTGTCACTGCAATTCACTCTGGTGCTGTCACTGCAATTCACTCTGGTGCTATGACTGCAATTCACTCTGGTGCTATGACTGCAATTCACTCTGGTGCTATGACTGCAATTCACTCTGGTGCTGTGACTGCAATTCACCCTGGTGCTATGACTGCAATTGACTCTGGTGCTATGACTGCAATTCACTCTGGTGCTATGACTGCAATTCACTCTGGTGCTGTGACTGCAATTCACTCTGGTGCTGTCACTGCAATTCACTCTGGTGCTGTCACTGCAATTCACTCTGGTGCTATGACTGCAATTCACTCTGGTGCTATGACTGCAATTCACTCTGGTGCTATGACTGCAATTCACTCTGGTGCTGTCACTGCAATTCACTCTGGTGCTGTCACTGCAATTCACTCTGGTGCTATGACTGCAATTCACTCTGGTGCTGTCACTGCAATTCACTCTGGTGCTGTCACTGCAATTCACTGTGGTGCTGTGACTGCAATTCACTGTGGTGCTATGACTGCAATTCACTCTGGTGCTATGACTGCAATTCACTCTGGTGCTATGACTGCAATTCACTCTGGTGCTGTCACTGCAATTCACTCTGGTGCTGTCACTGCAATTCACTCTGGTGCTATGACTGCAATTCACTCTGGTGCTATGACTGCAATTCACTCTGGTGCTATGACTGCAATTCACTCTGGTGCTGTCACTGCAATTCACTCTGGTGCTGTCACTGCAATTCACTCTGGTGCTATGACTGCAATTCACTCTGGTGCTGTCACTGCAATTCACTCTGGTGCTGTCACTGCAATTCACTCTGGTGCTATGACTGCAATTCACTCTGGTGCTATGACTGCAATTCACTCTGGTGCTATGACTGCAATTCACTCTGGTGCTGTGACTGCAATTCACCCTGGTGCTATGACTGCAATTGACTCTGGTGCTATGACTGCAATTCACTCTGGTGCTGTCACTGCAATTCACTCTGGTGCTGTGACTGCAATTCACTCTGGTGCTGTGACTGCAATTCACTCTGGTGCTGTCACTGCAATTCACCCTGTTACTGTGGATACCCTGATGGTATCGTTCCATCTCTGTTTTAAATAGCTAGTTACCTCGAGGGGCATGATAGATATCTTGTAGTCCATGTAGATAGCTAACTTACTTTTCTCCTAGGATTCTTTACATTTCTACCTACCGTGTTTTTCTGAAGTGATATAACAGGTTGAAATTCAGTTTAATACTATAGGTTGTTAGTAGGCTTTTTCAATCTCATGTGGACTACCTGTACCATTTTTATTTGGTTGACAGCAGGGGTCTGATTATCAGTCTAGGGGTTTGAAATTGAAAATATATTTGCCGGTCCCCCATCATTGTCACGATGCTACCTCTAGTTAGACCTCTTTGTTATATTGTAGGTTTTGTTTAGTTTGTCGTCTCTTATCTTTAGCTTTCCTATGTATCATTTCTCAATTTCTTCATCTTTCCTCTTACTTCTGCCTTGCTATGTCGATGGGTAAACAGACTGACTGTGTAGGTCTCTTGTCCATGGGTAAGCAGACTGACTGTGTAGGTCTCTTGTCCATGGGTAAGCAGACTGACTGTGTAGGTCTCTCATCCATGGGTAAGCAGACTGACTGTGTAGGTCTCTTATCCATGGGTAAGCAGACTGACTGTGTAGGTCTCTTATCCTTTGGTAAGCAGACTGACTGTGTAGGTCTTTTATCCATGGGTAAGCAGACTGACTGTGTAGGTCTCTTATCCATGGGTAAGCAGACTGACTGTGTAGGTCTCTTATCCAAGGGTAAGCAGACTGACTGTGTAGGTCTCTTATCCATGGGTAAGCGACTGTGTAAGTCTCTTATCCATGGGTAAGCAGACTGACTGTGTAGGTCTCTTATCCATGGGTAAGCAGACTGACTGTGTAGGTCTCTTATCCATGGGTAAGCAGACTGACTGTGTAGGTCTCTTATCCATGGGTAAGCAGACTGACTGTGTAGGTCTGTTATCCATGGGTAAGCAGACTGACTGTGTAAGTCTCTTATCCATGGGTAAGCAGACTGACTGTGTAGGTCTCTTATCCATGGGTAAGCAGACTGACTGTGTAGGTCTCTTATCCATGGGTAAGCAGACTGACTGTGTAGGTCTCTTATCCATGGGTAAGCAGACTGACTGTGTAGGTCTCTTATCCATGGGTAAGCAGACTGACTGTGTAAGTCTCTTATCCATGGGTAAGCAGACTGACTGTGTAGGTCTTAAGTCTAACCCATGGATGTCTATTTTTGTGGCATTTCATAATACATCTATTCCTTATAATTAGCAGCTATATTTCATGTGTTAAATATATCTTTGTAAATATTATTTCACAGCTTTTAATATCCTCTTAATAAATAATACTTTATATATTTTCATTTAATCCAATACCCAACCAAAAATAATTAAGGTTGGCAGAAAAGCCATTATGGTCGGGCTGCCGTACCCAATATGGTTGGCAATATAGGTGCCAAAAGTCCGCTTTGCCGACCATAATTATGGTTGGTTAGCCAACTATAATTATGGTTGGTGAGCCAACCATACCCCGTCTATGTATGTATAGGCGGAGTATGGTTGGCTCGTCACTCATATATAGGCGGCGTATGGTTGGCTTACCAACCGTAATTATGGTTGGCAAAGCGGACTTTTGGCACCTATATTGGCAACCATATTGGGTACGGCAGCCCGACCATAATGGCTTTTCTGCCAACCTTAATTTTCTGATTGGGTAGTGAATAATTTGTTTAGCCTGGTGTTTATATTATGATGTATTTTTAATAGCTTAGTTTCATTAGTGCCTTGTTTAATACCTTATAGGTTCCTCCCAACAATATCTATTACCAAAATTTAGATTTTAAATTCAGACCTCCACAAAAAGAATTTGCAAAAAGGCAACTAAGAGAGTATGAAGTAATTATATGAAGGGTTGAGTTATGCTAAGCAGAAAAAAGTAGCAAACGAAATATAGCAAATTCAGTAAATTCGTGTCTGTTATAAGATAGAAGAACCCTAGTATGGGTAATTAAATATTGATTGACAATATTGAAATTAGGCTATTGAAAATAAAGCACAAAGTAACCACTATATAGTGACTTGGCGATGAACACTAGTTTATTGTTATAGCAATGAATTTTGCTTAATATTTTAACAGAAATAACTAGTTATCGTGTACAATAATTTGTTAGAAATTAATTATGTTGAATATACTAATTGCAAAACTAGGTTCTTTTTAATACTTTTATTGCATTTTGAATTGGTTAATTGAATTCGAGTGAAATGTGATGTCAGACGGAATTGGATCGATTTTTTTTTGCACTGCGGGGTTTTTGATGAGTTTCCTTTTGGACTGGGGGAGGGGGGTTATTATATATTTTTAACTACGGGGATTTTTGACCTAGAATCCAAAACAGGACCTGATAAGCAAATACTATGAATGGAATATTTCTCCCAGTCGTCCCTCTCTTTTCTTCACCAGGGTTTTTTTGCTTTCCCTTCCAACTCTTCCATCCATTGTAGTAAGAGTATAAACTGCAGTTTCATATTAAAAAGAAATTAATCATTCATTTTTACAGTGTACAAAAAAACTTGCTCAATATGTCAATTTTAAAATAAACTGGAATATTATAAATATTCGTATTTTTTTTATAAGGGTAAAATTTCAATTGACTTGAGTCACCTCTAAATATTGTCGAAATGACCCAGAATTTTGCCTGCTTTTTTTTCATGGGTACGCAGTATTGGAATAATGGCCATCAAAAAATAAAAACATTGACTTTATATTGTCACCCTACTGTTCAGGGTACTTCATTACTCAGGACTCCCCTAATTAGGATTTCACTATACAGGATTTCATTACAAAGGATTGTCACTGTATTATAAATGATGTTATTATTAAAGTGAAAATTTATGTCAAGGTTTTTTGATTGGCAAAAGGGAGGTATAAATGTAATGACAGTGACACAATATGTTTTTCTTTTCTTAAAGGTGTAATTACCATTGATTGAGCTATACCTGACACATATGCCGTAAAGAACTGTATTTTCAATGAAGCTTCTCTCGTCTTTAACTTACATTCAAGAGATTAAAGATCATTAAATAATTTATAGATTTTCAAAAATATAAAAAGTGATGGACTCATTTAATATTAGTTAATTAGCAAGACCCGTGGAAATTCTACGGGATGAGAATCAACAAAAATGTTTTGATAGAACTGATATAATAAAATAACTGATTTAGACAGAAAACATATAAAACGCAGCAAATGTATTCCGTAACATGCTTCTGGAAATAATATCCTTTGTATTTAATTATCTTAGTCGCATCACATACTCGATTTACACAAACTTTAAGATCGAGTGTCTATTTAACCCGTTTCGTGACGGACAGACCGACTGACACGTCTTATTTTATATTATGAGGTACTATTGAAAGAGTGTCTGTTAAACGTATTTTGTTTAGCACCATACAATATTTTTATCTAAACTAAGTTATATTTTAGAACCACAGTTCCTCCCCCCACTCTCTTCACCTCCCCATCTACACTTCCTCCTCCGCCACTTCCACCACTAACATTTTACACCCAACACTACCCCACCTTCACTTCCACCACCTACAATTCCACCATCTACACTTCCACCATCTACACTTCCACCATCTACACTTGCCACAAATTCACTTTCCTACTTTTACTTCCTCCACCTACACTTCCCCAAAATTAACATCTCCCACCTTCCCTTCCCAACATACACTTCCCCCACCTTCATTTACCCACCTCCAATTGCCTCACCTTTTACTAAATATAATCAAATTGAAGCACACATTGAAAATAAGATGAACAATTAATTATAAAAGACAATAATATGTTTAGTTTGTGGCATCATGCATACCGAATTTGTTTATATCTAATTACTGAAAGCGTAACGGACGTACTCACTCACTCACTAAGGAAGGAACACGCAGAATTATAATATTATGATACTAACATACATAATATGTACAGTATATTAAGCTGCACGTTATTAGGATCTTGAAAATGCACAACAATCTCGAGATTTTCGTACATCAATATCCTAAAAACGCGCAGGGCATTCTTACAAGTAATTTTATGGAAAACTTTTCTTAATTTTTATTTAATTTAAAAGACGATATTTTTACATTAAAAACAAAGAGAAAAGAAATGATGTTGATTCCAAACGTTTGGTAGAATGTTTAATATCTCAGTAAAGTTCAAATACCAGTTTTGTTCAAGTTTTCTTTAAGTAACTAATTCAAACTTAATTACCAATATATTACCAAGTTATTATGCATAGCTTTAACTATCATATTTTTATGAAATGGACCAATTAAATGCATAAATAATTGATTATCTACTCCATCACTGTTGGTTCTGCTTCATACCATTTACCTGCCTTGCACACTCTCGAGATTGTCGCACATTTTCAATGATCCTGAACACGCGCAGCGCATTCTTGAGATTGTGCGAATCGGCAAATGGCGCGGATCATATACCTTAACAAGTTTTATTATTTTCAGTGTAAATCATGAGGTTTCCGACATTCAAATTCATACAGTGAAGTAAAGTATATCAAAGTAACCTTTACCTACTGCCAATAAAATACCATTACGTGCCTCATATGTTTCAGCATATTCACCTAAATTATGTCAATGTTTACATGCAGTTTTTGTAACAAAATGGAAATAGTAATTGCTTACTATTAATTATATTTCATGTAAAACAACTAGTACGTGACTGTATAATGTATTCACTATAACTATAATCAGTGATAAATATACATATCTAAGAGTTTAGGAAATATTTTCCTATTTTTTATGGTTTAAGGAAGTTATTCCCATTTGTTTATTTTAAGACAAGAGCATTGAGTATGTCGAGATTATTTATTTTGAATACCTGTAATAGTGTAGATAGATATTCTATTTAATTTTTTTGCTAATGTTACCCATATAAATAAAATTAAAGCAAAAATGTTATGGACATTTAATATGAATATTGAAACAGTTTACATGTGTATAACTTGTAGAAAAATACTCCACTCATCACTTACCACTCTCTACTCACCACTTCACTCACCACTCCACTCGTACCTCCACTCACCACTCCACTCACCCCTCCACTCACCACTCCACTCACCACTCCACTCCACTCACCACTCCACTCACCACTCCACTCACCACTCCACTCACCACTCCACTCGTCCCTCCACTCACCACTCCATTCACTACTCACCACTCCACTCCACTCACCACTCACCCCTCCACTCACCACTCCATTCACCACTCCATTCACCATTCCACTCACCACTCCATTCACCACTCCACTCACCTCTCCACTCACCACTACACTCACCACTCTACTCTCCACTCACCACTCCACTCCACTCACCACTCCACTCCACTCACCACTCCACTCCACTCCACTCCACTCCACTCACCACAGTAAGATGCAAAAAGTAACTCCCCACAGTGAATTAGTTCACCAAGTCAAACACTGTATTAGCTACTCTTCCTGACTCACCTCACTAATAACATGCATTTCTACCTATTAAAATGTGTCTATGGGTATAATATTTTAAGTAGGTCGACTGTTATAACTTTTTTCTGATTCTTTTTTCAAGGAACAATGTTATTTTGAAAAGTATTTACCTCACATTGATGTCATGTTCAAGGTATCACTCAAAAAAAGATTATAGTGTATAAATCAAAGAAATTGATGCTATTTGACCTTATTGCAATGAATATCTTAATGGAATTTAATGTTAACATGATAAATTAAATACAATCATTGATATCATTCTAAATTAATTTTATTACATGCAAAATATTAGTACCTACTTTTTCATTATTATATATTCACTGAAATAGTTCCCGGTCACGTCAATTGAAAATAAAGTCATCACGGCTTAATAAATTCAATTCAAAGAAATTAATAATTTCCAATAAAACCTGACCTTCAAATAAACTGACAGTTTTACTTATTTAATATATAATGATTATATATTTTTATTTAAATAATAAATAATGATTATAAGTTTTTGTATTAAATAGTTTAATACATTATACATAATGGTTATAGCCATGGATATAAAATTGCCCTAAAACTAATGGATAATCCTAGATGCATTTTTCCAATGGATACAGTTATAATAATTATAATAATTGACCAGCATTTGAATTACAACTCATTAATTGATTGACGGAAGTCATTAATAATAAATACAGTTTCATTCGATAGACTTAAGGCATCAAATTGTATTTATGTGATTAATGTTTTCTCAAGTCATTATACTGAGTGTAGTGAATACACTTGTAACAATCTCTGCAATTATTATATTTAGGAACTAGAGACGCCATTTCCTTATTCTAAAACTCGGACATTGGATGACTACAGAGAAATGCTTTAACAATTGAATAACAATTTATATTGGAAAATCATTGCTATATTGATAATTAATGAAACCTGAGTATATAATATACACGAAGACTTTGATAAATGATTATGTGTATATAAATAAGTTTCTAGAAACAATATAAATAAATATGAATAATATTTATATAATACACATTAATAGAAAAGAAACTAACCATAAATTTCTACATAAAGATCATCACAGTTTTCATTATTACATCATATTATGCAATTATATTAAACCTGATTTGACAGACGTAGTAAAGTGACCATTCTTCACATTTAGCTAAAAAAACGTCAGCACTTCCTCTATTTGTGTTACTTTAAGTTTTAAAATGTTAGGACAAGTGGCTTGACTGCATAAATCACTGCGGAAGGAAAATATAGCACGATTGAGATATAACTAATATTTAGCCATTCATTTTTCTCTAATTTTTTTTTAATAATCTTAAAATATATCTCATTATTCCTAAACGTGTCTTAATTATATGAAATGGAGAAATTGAGATGGTTGTATTTTCAAAGAATAACCTATATAGAGATACAGTGCATGGGTAGCAAAATTATTTGGCACATTGGTTTTTCTTTTATTTCTTAAAAAATACAAAGTCAAATTTAATGAAATTTACACCTAATATGTGAACAGACATTATCTATCCAAAAATATAATTCAATTTGAGAAATAGTTTGTTGATAACTATTTATTAACAAAAAATCGAATCAGCCATATGCAAAAGTATTTGACACTCTGTCAAATATCACGAATAGCACTGCTTACTAAGCCCCTTTCACACGAGTAGTTTCCTCGTACCGCTGCAAAATAAAAGCTGCATGAAGGAAACACCCGAGCTTTCACACACGGCGTTTATTTCTAGTCCATGTTTATAGTCAGATCCTGGCCTGTGCTAGATAATTTTAATTATCTAGCGACTGTTGGCAAGTTATAACATGGAAAGTGCGTGACGTTTCATTAATTCTTACTACATTTCGCTATTGCATTATTTATAATGTTATTAATCTATTATTATTTATTTTTATATCTTCTAATTGTAAAAATTATATTTTTATGGAGGTAAATATTCATAATAACCTATTTTTTCAAAATATTCCTATATAACCCCATACAAGTTATTTTTTATGTATTTTGGACATGTTCAGAACATGGTCCATGGATCGGACCCAATCTTGTTTTGTTTTTGACGCCAAAGATGAAACATTCCATTGCAGAAAATGAGAAGAAATATGGCTGATGAATATTAATTACTCAAGAAAAACGATTCATTAGGGTACGTTCACACTACAAGCGGAGCGGAGCGCAATAAATATTATTGTTTATTTGCAACGCCGCTCCGATCGCAGTGTAACAGCCAAGCGTCTCTGCATACGAATACCAAACAACATTGATGGCGCTCCGCTCGCGCCGCTTGTAGTTTGAACGTACCCTTAATCTTAAAAACTAAGCATATTACTATAAACTATTTCAATCAATATATATTTTTTTAAATATAAGCTAGGTAGATTCTTTTACCAGATAAAAAATATTCAAATTTGTATATAAATGAGAGAGAAAAATATACCTAACATAATAATAAAGTGAGTGCGTTGTTCAAATTATAAAATAACCATTTAAATTAATCATTCCCTTGATTATATCTCTCTCTCTATAGACTTCTCAAATCCTCGTAAAATTGGAAAATCTACATTATTTTGTCTGTGCTAATCTAGTTAGCGGCATGTTTCATGCCTAGTGTGAAAAACTCCATTGAACACAATGATAAGCCAAAACATCGGCATGAAGTTTATACTGAGTTTTTAGAAATCACACGCTGGACATCAGGTATAAAATTTATACCCTGTTTCAAAAATGCCAAGTGTGAATAGAAGTATGTGTTTTGTATGTCCGCTAAAATTTGCTGTTTTCTTCATGCAGCTTTTATTTTACAGCGGAATGAGAAAACTACTCGTGTGAAAGGGGCCTAAGCAGTCATTTCATCTTGATATCTTGTCATATTGACTTGTTGTAATATCTCAACCAATCAGAAGACAGTAAGTGGCTTATGGCTGTATGAAAGTCAGATAAAAACAGCTGTGATACACTGCTGGGGTTACTTATCTCATTATTGTTTTAAAATGGCTAAAAAAAAGAATTGTCAAAATATTAGCGCTTTTAAATCATAGCAGGGTATGAAGATGAAAAAAGGTACAGAAAAATATCTTCATAATTATATTCGGGGATGAGTATACAGTTAGGGGCTATCGTGAGAAAGTGGAAACAAAGTGGTTCTAGTCAAAATCTTCAAAAAGAAAGTGGTTGGCCACGTAAATTAAATGATGTTAAAGTTCAATTAATTTTTTACAAAGTGGAAAAATAAAACACTTTTGACTTGATCAGAAATTCAGAAAGACCTTTAGAAAGCAAGTATTGAAGTCAGCAAGAATTCAAACAAGAGATCATCAAATGGTGGTGGCCTGAATGTAGATCACCAAGAAAAACTCTATTGCTGAAGTGTAGACATGTGCAAGAGTGTCTGAAATTTGCTAATGGACATCGATGTGAATTGGATTACTTCTGGAATGAGGTAATTTGGTCAGATGAAAAAGAGTGTGCTTTTCGGAAGAGACGCATACTCGTGTATGGAGAGAAAAAGGTTAATAAGTTGAACCTTCTCATACCATTTACACTATGAAATTTGGTAGTTGAAATGTGATGGTTTGGGGCTATTTTTCTACTAAAGATGTTGGAGAATTTGAAATCTTGGACGGGAATAAGAATGTAGGTAGTAAAATACACAAAGATAATGTTCACACATTTGTTCTTAAATGCTGCTGATTTAGTATACGACCGTGATTTTGTCTTCCAGTCCAGTACCTTTTAGCGTGCTATGGTTTCTTTTTCCATTTTCATACCCTGCAATGATTTCATAGCACAGCTGTTTTTATCTGACATGAATACAGCCATAAGCTACTTACTGTCTTCTGATTGGTTGAAATATTACAACAAGTCAATATGACAAGATATCAAGATGAAATGACTGCTTAGGCAGTGCTTATTCGTGAGATTTGACAGAGTGTCAAATACTTTTGCATATGTCTGATTTGATTTTTTGTTAATAAATAGTTATAAATTAATTATTTCTCCAATTGAATAATATTTTTGGATAGATAATGTCTGTTCACATATTAGGTGTAAATTTCATTAAATTTTTATTTTGTAAATTTTGAGAAATAAAAGAAAAACCAATGTGCCAAATAATTTTGCTACCCACTGAATATGCAATGTACATAAAAAATTTCAAATCCACACTACAAAAAACATGTTTGTACCAACTAATTATTATTGTGAAGTGCTGATTAATAATAGCCACCTTATGACGTATATAGTCTTGACATATTCATCATAAAGTCGATTAATTAGTCACTATCAATGTAACCGGTTTTCGGTACCAATACTATTATAAATTCACTATTCATGTTTAATGTTTCAGGTGACTGTTCCGTATATTTCTAACTCCCATTCGCAATAAAAGATGCAAGAGATAGCTATATTTGCTTTAAAAAACTCCACTATGTATTGTTTCACATTTAATAGAAAAATTATTATGGATTTTAATTAATTTAAACTAATTTCGTTGAATGCATATGGATTTATTTTAATATACTGATATAGTGATACTCTTAAAGATTCACTAACACTTAGTTTGACAATATTTAGTAACCGTAAGTGCTTCAACGGTTGGCTCCCCATTCCCCATCATTTTCTCCCCATTCCCCATCATTTTCTCTCCATTCCCCATCATTTTTCCTGGATTATGTATAGCTTTCATACATTGATGAAATAAACCAATCAAATGCATAAATAATTGGTTATCTACTCCATCGCTGTTGGTCCTGCTTCATACCCTTTACTTGCCAAATTGCACACTCTCGATATTGTCGAGTATTTTCAATTTTCCTAAAAACGCGCAGCGCATTCTTGAGATTGTGCAAATCGGCAAATGGCGAGGAATACATACATTCTTAAACCGATCCACACTAAAAAAAGAAAGAGTGGAGTGCCAAAGGAAACTTTCAATGACTTGCAGTAAAAATTGAATGAACTCTTCCTTGACTTTGAATATTCATCCTGAGGTCAATGTTAAGCGATGCAAGAGGTCAATTATTGAGGAAGGACTTGTGAAGAGTCTGCTGTGGCTCCTTGAACAAGGAGCAATTCAGAAGCAAGTTTTAACTTGAATACTAAATTTTCTCCGATTGATCGTTAATTTGGTAGAATATATAAATTTTTGTTCCAGTTCACATATTATAGATGGTGCTGGATACGATGTTTGAATCGAAAATTTGAGAGGAAAATCGTACAGACGAAAAAACGTGAAACTATACCTAGATTACGCAGAATTTTGGGATTTCAGGCTAGCAGAACTACATGTTATTTTGATTATAGAGAGTCATTTATATTTAATTTCTATAAATATTTGAATCAACCAGACACTTGAAATCAACCCTTTTGAATACATTCTGTGGCCCTCACAATCCCTTGGTGAAACTATGTTACTTTCTAGTATGTACTACGTACTGCGGTGACTTGGGAGGTGTCATCTAGTTCTAGTGCCATGATCACTATTATACAGATTTTTCTGCCATTGCATCACCCTGGAGGTACTTCCTCTGTAAAGATATTTGCTCAACTATGAAACTAAGCTGATGAAGTTTTTTCCCTAAAGTACTACTTTAATCATCCAATAAGTTTTGGTATGCCTCCAAATCTCTACTCACTGTACCTAAAGGACGCATGTACAATGCAGATTGTCGATTATGGCAAGGTGGACAGAATGAAGCAGTATGAAGGGCCTCGTCTCCTAAATACTTTTTCATCAAAGCTTTCACTGCTCCTGTGGCGGTCCTTTGAGAATATGGTGACTTTGATGTATTTCCAAAAGTATTTTATTTCTACAGCTCATAATAATGAAATCAAAATTAATAATGAGATATATAAAGATGCAGAGAAAACTTTATATAAATTTAGAGTTCACACTTTGGTTCGTTTTAAGTCAGTTCATTCTCAAATCACAAACAATTAATTAACAAAGTATATCGTAGCCGCTCTGTTTCTATAAAGATTTATACAATAACAGGATCCATATGTTTCCATATCTCGATGACAAAAATTCCTTAACGTATTTTTGATAGGTCCTCCCCATGCAGGATCCAGGAAGAAAATGAGTTTATTACATAACGATCATTAATCTTCAAATAGCACAAAATTTGGTTCAGTATATACATTTAGAGTTTTTCATACTCTAAGTGTACGAAACACTAATATAACGCCGAAGAAAAATATTGTACCTACACTTTTTGTTTTATTTTCCAATTTGAATTCTATATAAACAAACAAAGTATGTCCGGACGTCATTTACAGCCTAAATTTTATAAGGCTGAAAATTATTCCCTTATGTATATAAATGCTCATAGAATAAGTTTTTCCAATTTAATAGGCGAATAGTTGATATTGGATTGATTATTCATACCTAATTGACATTCAAAACAAAACAATTAGCAAGTCGGAAGTAAAACGGCTATTGCAGAGGAACGTATAAAGCGATACTATAAAAGTAGCTATGCACACCGTGTATCACTTTCTGTGGCTTAACATGTGAGAAGTTCAGCCGATAATTAAATAACATATTAACTCGTAATTCTTACTCAAATTAAACAAAGCCATTTTAACTACGTATGTTCAGATAAATGTGAAGGCACTATCGAACGTCCGTTTAGACTTTAGTCTATAGAGAAAAAGGGTTCTAGAAAAATTTGGTTTCAGAAAATTCAATTTCGGAATTATAAATGGCCTCTCAATAAAAATGGCGGGTCTTTCCCATTTGACGACCCCCACCAAATTTAATTTAAATTAATTTTTTTATATGTATTTTTGTCCATAGAATCCGAAAATCAAAACCGTTTTTTGTAGAAACTAATAGTTTTTGATACATGAGGGTTTAAAGTCATTTATTTCTATGTATTACTGAAGGATTGAGAACTTTGAAAAAACTCGTGTTTTCACGCATTTTGGCCAATTTTGGTCAAAGATAGCCGTAATGCAGATTGTAGTATCCGCTAGTTTGTTGTACTGCACTCTTCATGATTGTTTAATGACCTGGCAGGGGGGTAGGGGGGGGGCAGCACGCCCCCCATTACACATATCAGTATTGAAGTAATAATTTGAAAATATCACGAAAACTGGAAATATTTTTGATATATATATTTAGGGGGGCGTGCCGCCCCGCGAACCCCCCTGCCAGGTCATTAAATAATAATGAAGTGTGCAGTACAACAAACTAGCGGATACAACAAACTACATTACTGTTTTATGCCAGAAATATATATTGTTTGAGTAATTTCAATGAAAACACGAGTTTTTTCAAAGTTCTCAATCCTTCAGTAATACATAGGAAATAAATAACTTTAAACCCTTATATCTCAAAAAATATCAGTTTCTATAAAAAACAGTTTTGATTTTCGGATTCTATGGACAAAATTACAGCTAATAAAATTAATTTAAATTAAATCTGGTGGGGGTCGTCAAATGGGAAAGACCCAAAATGGCTGTTATGTAGTTTGTTGTATCCGCTAGTTTGTTGTACTACACATTTCATGATTGTTGAATACCTGGCAGGGGGGTTCTAACTGACAAATTTTAATTATACCTCAGAGCCGACAATTTCGAAACCAAATTTTCCAGACCGAAATTTCCGTGACCGAGATTTCCGGCCACCGAGAAAAAGACCAAGGTAAAATGCGCATGAAGAAACTAACACAATTGTTCTGGATGATGTTCAGAAGCATCAGGGATAGAAAATGAAATTAGATAGTAGTGATCAATTGGGAGCTTTGATCACATTATATTTGGTATTAGAATTGCTATTTGCAGAGGAGATTCTAACATGCTGCAGTAAACCTTCTATCTATCTCCAGTTGAAGCATCGTTAGAGAATGTAAAATCAAAAATTTTAATTTTGATTCATTCCGTTAGAAATGACATTCTAAATTTATAGCATTCACTGTGAAACGTGTGAAATATTAATTGATAATACGAAACAAATGGAAAATAGTCTCAAACTTATTAAACGAGTTTAAATTGAACTCAGAATAAATTCAGAACTGATTAAAGTACCCAAAATCTTCCTATCGCATCAAAATATAGATTTTCAAGTATGATATATTTAAACTCCTTATCACCAGATATTATAAAAAATATTACAGATGACTAATTTATCAATAGTATCTAGCCAGAAATCAACAAATTGTATAAAATAGAATACGTAATATACCTATGTACTGTATACTATACATTTAATGTATACTAATATATTTAATGTATACTATATATGTACTGTATACTATATATATGCTATATAGTATATACTATATATGACATATAGTATATACGTACAGTATAGCGGCCAAAGTATAATGGTAAATTTGTGCTTTAGGTCCGCCTTCGATTTTCGGTATTTTGATACTTATATAGGTAAAAGGAGACATTTTAAGAAGTTTTTCAAGAATACCATTTCTTGTGGAAACGCTTCATTTTCGAGATATAGCGCAATTATCTTTCCGATAGGTTAGAGTAAGTTTGGGGGTCTGGAAAGGTACATTTGCAGTTTATTTTAGATAAATATCATCCTTCTGCCAGGTTATTAAACAATCATGATGTGTGCAGCAAGACAAATTAGCAGATACAGTGAACAACATTAACGGTTTCATGGCACCTAGATTTCATGTCACAAAAATCTACAAGGCGGAAGAGCCTTGTGTTTTCTACAAGCTTAATGTTATTCCTACCGGAAACTTAATTGCGCTATATTTTGTAAACGAAGCATTTCCACACAAATGGTATTCATGCGAAACGTCTTAAAATGGCTCCTTTCACCTATATAAAGTGTCAATATGTATATCGAAAATCAGAGGCGGACCGAAAGCACAAATTTACCAGTGTAAGGGTAGGTAAGAACGAGTTATCTAAATCTTTAATTTCATAAAAAGTATAGAACATACATTAGTGAAATTTTGCACGTATTTTCATATAGAGCTCAAATGTATTCATTTGAAATTTCATAGCATTTGGACAAATATTCTATCAATGGTTCCACATTTCACCTCAAACAAAAAATTTAGCTCAGGTCAAAAGTGAAGGGTAGCCATAATAAACTTTTAAATATTAACGGATAATGACAATTAACTTAATAGTTTGTGAATAATTCTTTCCTATATTACTTCAATACATCTTCGGTAACAAAATTCTATTGATTTTGCACAAAATAAAGGAGTCATCCATCTTCCATTCATCCTCCAGAAGGGTCTATAATTCTTCCACATTTTTTGTGTTTCTTCTCTGAGTACAGTCTCCAATTATTTTCCAAACAATCTCAATTTCATTGAGGTCAGAACTGTGAAGGCCAGTTCATTCGACCAATTTCTTCATCTTCTATTAGGTTCCTAACTTTTTTACTTGAGTAGTAATGTACGTTGTCCTGCATGAAATTTGGCGGTTGAAGGTCAGCTGTTGGTTGATAGGGGAGCGTATGTTGAGGAAAGAGCTGTTTTATACTTCTACATTAATTCCTCCGCGCAGAAGAACAATGGGACCAGGTCCAGCAGAAGAAATGATCCCACAAACCATCACACTACCACCTCAGAACTTAACTGTTTTCTTGACCCAGTTCAGTGTTAATCTTTTCCCTACTTTACGTTATATTCGTAATTTCCCAGTAGACCCGAAAATATTTAGTTTTCTTTCATTCCTCACTAGACTGTACTTTCGACCACTGGTCAATCGACCAAATGACATGCTCATGACAAAACACAAGTAACACTTTCCGTTTCTTTTCGAGATTAAAAACTTCGATGAAGGGACGAATGATTGAAAACCAACTTGTTGAAGTCATAGCGAAAATGTAGACCGGGACACTGTATCACCAGACATGACACCTATCTCACGAAAAAATTTGACCAAAAGTGTTGGAACTATCTTGCAAACTTCTTTGAAGAGTTGCATGATCTTCTATCGGTGTTGTTTTGGGAAGTCTACCATTCTTCGGTTTGGAATCAACAACTCCATACTGCTTTTTTCTGAGCCACAATATGTTGCACAATCCTTTTGGACCTTCATATGACAATAAAAATCTCTGGTAACGACAATTATTGGACGCTGTACTCAGTGAAGAAACTCAACTAATGTGGAAAAATTGTGAAAGTTTCTTGAGGATGAATGGAAGATAGATAACTCCTTCATAATGTGCAAAATTAGTAAAATTTTGTGGCAGAAGATGTATTGAAGTGATATAGCAAAGAATTATTCACAAATTATTAAGTTAATTGCCAATATCCGGGAATCGTTCAAAGTTTATGATGGCTACTCTTAACTTTTGACCTAAGCTACATTTATTGTTTGAGGTTGATAGAGTATTTATCCAAATGTTTTGAAATTTCATAACAATACATATGAGCTTTATATGAAAATACGCGCAAAATTTCAATAATGTGTGTTCCGTAGTTTTTATGAAATTAAATATTTAGATAACTTGTTATTGCCTACCCTTATATTTTGGCCGCTACTGTATGAACCTACTGAAAAAAAGTGTACTAAACTTAAAATTCGTATATTTCAACAACTATTCAGGGTACAGTTTTTTCTCCAGTAACATTTTGTTTGTTGAACCCTTTTTCATCCACAGTTAAAATTTCATAAATTTTCATTCATTTTGTCAATATAACAACGACTTAATTGATGCAAATGGTCAAAAAACTGACAATGAAGTAAGTTCAAACATTAAAAATATATTTATTAGACAAAATCCCCATTAATAAAAACAGTTTTATTCCTACGTTTTAAGAATATACATATAACTATTCCTTTTATAAAATATTTTTAATCTGAAGAAAAGTTTTAAGTACAAAAATGAAGGCACAAGTTTAAATTTTAACAAGTTTTTTTAACAAATTTTCAACCATTTGCAGCACCCATCAATTAAGTCGTTGATATTCTCACAAAAATGAATAAAATTTATGAAAATTTAACCGTGGATTGAGAAGGGTTCAACAAACAAAATGATACTTGAAAGTTGAAAGAAAACTGTACTTTCAATAGTTGTTGAAATATACGAATTTAAAGTTGGGTACAATTTTTTGTGGGTCACCCTGTATAGTGTCCTCATGAAACGCCTGTAATTTCTGACCCAAGAGACTCCCTTAGGAACTAGGCAAGTACTTCTAACTGCATTCTACTTACATAAGACCGGAAGACAGCCCAAACGCTAACATTTTAGGCAAACTGAGGAAATAGGAAGAGGGCGCATGCGCATGAATATATTTACGTACACGTGATGATGGACACTATTAGCACTGTGTAGGTAACGGTAAAGTGTCATACGTTTCCAAAAAATATATTTAAAAAAGTTTTAAATAATTAGCTTTAAATTATAAACATTGTTTTTATTCCCTCATACCAAGACTAAAAAGATAAAGTTGATATTTTTCAAGATTATAGCTTTAGTAAAAACTAGCAAGTCCCAAGGACGCATGGACTTCAGTATATATATACTTCATAGAGGTGAATAATGCACTAAAAAATAACCTTAATACGTGTAATTGCATCTTTGGTACTGTTGTTAATATAATTTATTCTGTTAATGATTTGCCATTTTTTAACCACATTAAAAATTATGGTCATAAACAAATCGTGTCATTAAATAATACTCTGCCATTCATCCTTCAGAAATGTGGTGATTAAATGTAGTTACTATTCGAATGTTTGAATAAAGTGCCTATTTTCTAGATAACACGTGTTTGCGTTGAAAATAGGTCAACTAAATATGACCAACTAATTGGTACTATACAAATTGAAATAATTAATTTGAATATAATATTTAAAGGTTATTGACCTCATTAACTTTATTCTCTCTACTATTTCTATTACTTTATATATGTGTACTTTAGTAAGAAAATTTTAATTTTTCATTTTGTTCTCGGTTTAACCTGCCTCTTACTTTTCAAACATCCTTTTTCCTCCGCAACAAACATTGTTTTCTTCCTTCAAACCATCTATAATGCAGCCTATTTAAGCACACCAGACTACCAAGGCATTGGTAGTTAAGTTAAAGTACCACTACTCTGTAGGTCACTCAGAACAAGGAAGTTCTGGTAGTCAGTGTGTGGTAGTTGTTGTCTGGTAAGGTCGTGTCATGTCAGTCCTCCAGTCACCAGATAGGTACACTCAGTCAAATGGACTGAAAAACATACTATAATATAATTGATATTTAAAGAAATTCATCTCATTTTGGTCTAGTACACATCCTATCACTTTAGGACTATTAATTTGATAACATTTATGAATTATTTCACTGTAATTGACTTTTTATAATGATTAATTTCATGCTTGGAATTTATACTATTCTATGTATATCAATTTTTTCGAAAAAAGTTCTATAAATCTTTTTAATTTCCCAAGTTACTTGTTGGAAAGCATTTTAATTGGAAATTATTCTTTAATAACGCATTTTTTCATAATGATACATTTCTAAAAAATATTAACGTAAAAAAAAAAAAAAAACTTCGATCAGAACCCAGTGCATTTTCTAAATTTTTTCGAAAATCAAAGTGTACGTGATCGTGAATGAAACAACGCTACCCCGGTTTCAGATCTTAAGATGTATTAGTATTATTACACTGAATTAGTTTTTTTAAATTTTCATTTTTTTTTAGATTAATTAATTAGAATGAAAGATAAGGAAGATAAAAATCTAGAAAGGGTTTATACATTTCACCAGATTAACCCAGGATAAATTGAGTTATTTATGTATTTTTTCTTAAAGGTAGTCGCTTTTAATATATTAATAAAAAAGGACAAACAAATGGGGTATCGAATCTATTAATAGATTTTATATTGGTAATAAGGTACTGTAGACATCCTTGACCGCAAACAATATTCTTCGATAAGCTTGACCTACAAAATAGAGTTTCCGAGTGAAATAATAAATTATTTGATAGTGCATATCATAGCGTCCCATTAAAAACTAACAGTAAATTACTGATGTCATCAGTCATTGAACATTAGAAATAGTACTAGAACATGTACCAAGATTGAAAAGAGTTTTGCATGGTGCTAAAATTACACTTTTCTAATTTTCTATTATTTTGAAATTTGTCGTCATACCCAGACCAATTTTCAAATATTTATTCTTTCTTTGAAAAAAAGCATCGGCTCCACTAATCATTTTAAAATGTGCTAATCTAATGATTTTAGCAACAGTGTGTTTTTATCAAACACTTGTCTTTCGAGAATAAATCATTTTATCTTTTTTAAACTATATTCTTCAATATATCTAACATCAGGAACTTTTACTACAAATAATCCAAACTGAACAATTTGTTAGTATTTGCAATAAAAGGGGAAAAATTTAGTGTAAAAATACATTACTCAAAATGGATTAAATGACAGAATCGAATTTATAAAGTTGAATACATCTAAAGGCAAAGCATCAGTGTGAGAACAGGATAATTGGATTGTACAGGCAGAACAATAAGCACTGTACATAAGCACTGTACAGTCTACATCTACATAGACATTTATCTAATATCTGCTAATCTTTGAACACTAATTATCTAACAAATTTGTTTAGAAACAGATCCATAAAATGATATAGATTTAGATTCTTTTCAATTTTACGTCTACAATAACATGACAAAAGCTGTTCAAAGTAGTCTTCCTTATGTCTTACCTCCTGAGTCACTAATGTAAATAATTAGGTCAGAATATTATCAACTGAAGATCACCTGACCTCTAGTAGACGATTCTAAGGTAAATTTATGTTAAATATTATTCTTCGAAAGAGAGCACCGTAGTAACTAACTAACATCCATTAATTTACTAGACTTCCTATGTGCTGTCATCTGTCGACAGAGATAATGGCTGATTTTTTTATCGTCTATAATGTTAGAAAAATATGGTTGTGTTGTAAGGATTTCTCTAAAATTGTGTGAAGTTATCATTTATTGTGTTTTCTAACAAAATTTACTGATTTTTTCATCCAGTGATGAATAAAATAAGACAAATTTATGCCAGTTCTTTTGGTCCTGAGAGACGGAAATAAAAAATGGAGAATTTTTTTGTACTTTCTTGAGGTTAGAACCTTAATTTATGTCACACTGTTTTCTGAAGAAGATGAACATTGAAATTAATGAGGCCGAGGAACTGCATTCATACTTAATATGTGCGTATTTACTGAATAAGTAGTATCAGCTATCAACTAAAACCGATAAAATAAATAATTATTTTATCGTTTTTTCTTAGCAAAAAGTCTGGTGGAAAGACTTAAAAAACCCTGCTTGTGTACGGCCCTTATGTCGATGTTAATGATTTTTCTATCTGCAGAAATGTGCGTATATATTTAATAATGTCTTTCAATTGCAACAAAGATAGAGGAAATCAGAACACTCAGCAATGCATTATGGAACCACTGTGTTAGCTTTCTACTTCATATTGATGTTTATACAAATTAGTAGTTTGTCAACAGATTATGAATTTAATGAAGAGAAATATGTTGAAGATAATATCAATAAATATTTAGATTTCTACGAAAACCTTCAATCAGAGGATGATGTCATCAGCAGCACAGGCAGTGGCAGAATCAAAAGATTCATTGATTTACAAGATGGTGAGAATATGCTCCAGAGTCTGTTGCGAAAGGTATTATCAGAGGAGGATAATAACAGACTGCATACCATCATGTCTGCTGTAAGTTAGCCTTCTCTCACATTATAAAAGAATTCAATTAACATTATCAGTACTAATAATTCATGTCTCTAGCCAGAAATAATCAAGGCACATGGCTACCCTTGTGAAATTCACGAAGTAACTACAGCAGATGGCTACATTTTGGAGCTTCATAGGATTCCTGGAGGTAAGAGCAACCATAAATAATCATCTACTATTAGGTATAATTTGTAACATGTATTCATTAACTTTTTTTATCACCAACAGGTGGAAAGACAAGGAGCGGAGAATCAAGTCCTCTACCAAATCCTAAGTTTTCCTTAACAGCTCACAATTCTAATATTTCATCAAATAATATTTTACAAAATAAATCCAAATTAAAGAATTTATTGAGACTCCAAAATGAAAGAATGGACAGAATGCTTGCTGAAGAATCGGAGGTTTTATTGGGAATTAAGAGCCTTTTGGCGCCAATTACAAACTACATTAGTCTCCTAATCAATTCTTTAACCAGATTACTTCCTTTTGCTAAATCTGCAAAAAATAGAAATCAACCAAGATTTATAAATCGAACTGCTAGAGTTGCGTACCAAGGAAAATCTAAACTTTTTAAATTAAAAAAATCACACGGAGGTAGTAAAATAAAGGAGGGGAATGCAAGAGAAAATAGAGTCACTGTAAAAGGAGTCGTAACTGGAAAACCTGTTGCACTTGTTCATCATGGACTTTTGTCTTCTTCTGCCAATTTTGTTACAAACGATGCTAAGCACTCTCTAGGTTTGTTAATGAAATTTATCTATTTTTCTATAGAAAACGTAATAACATAAACTTATAGTGACATTATTTCCAGCTTACATACTAGCTGATGCAGGGTACGATGTTTGGATGGCAAATTGGAGAGGAAATTCGTACAGCCGAAAACACGTTAAACTAAGCCCAGATGAAGCCGAATTTTGGGATTTCAGGTTTAGTACGTCGTGAATGTTATAGAATTAGTTTGACACCAAATATTAGTTAGCAGTAATAATACTTAACGCTAATTCAATTGCAGTTTCCCGTACTTATTTAGGAACATATACTTAAAATATAGTCAGGTACAAAAAAAAAAACTTATATACATTTCTAGAATAAACAGAAAGAAAAATGGTGCCTTTTGTGAAACTAGCTATATTATTATATTGGATATGATTACATTTGGAGAAACCAGAGTAAAAATATCTTCAGTTAGTAATCCTAAAATTTTCTTCAAAGCTTAAAGGTCTTCTCCATGCTCCGGGAAAAAATGAGTTTATTACATAATTTTATATGTTGAACTAAGATTTAGGATCAATATTCTTCAAACCCCATAAAATTCGGTTCAGAACATATGTTATAACAAAGTGTTTTCAACATTCGTTTGTGATTTAAATTATTTCTTCAAACATATAAACGTTTTGTAATAAGTTAATCCAATTTTGTGCATTTACATAAAAATTAACTGTTGGATTTATTATACCTCCCTATAGTTGACATTTAAAACAAACGGTGCATTGTCTTTTTCTTCAGACTCAAAATTAGCAAGTCGGAAGTAAAACGGGTATTGTAGAAATTTGATTATAAAAATTTTTATAACGCGTATAAAATTGAAAACTATGTAATCAAATTTCATGTGGTTTGCAGCAAAATGATTAGAAACGCAAGATTCATTGATTAAAACAATACCTAAATAAATTGCATGGGGGGAACCTTTTAAACAGTCGAAGTTGATCAATTTCCTGATACAGTGATTAATTTATCATTTCTTGAACAATTCTTTGGATAATTGATGGCGTTGCTCTTTTTAACCTATCTATGTTACCTTTAAATACTCACAGCTTAGATGAAATAATGCGATATGATGTACCGGCCATTATCAAGTACATACTCAATAAATCTCAAAGAGAAGATTTACACTACGTTGGACATTCTCTTGGATGCGTTGTTCTTTGGGGAGCTATAAATATGTATCCCGAAATTAATTCCAGAGTAAGTTGCTTATAAATTCTTTAATTATTATTAAAATTAAACAATTTCCGCACATATAACTACATAGATTGTTTTTAGGTTCGTGTTATGGTTGCTCTTGCTCCTGCCGGTTTCATGGACAATGCAGTGGGACTTTTTAAAGCAGGCTCGGTTTTCTTCAGAAAACATTATGTAAGTTCATGATTTTTTAATGTATTAAATTTAGTATCATATTCTAACAATTATATAAATGAATAAATTGCATCTTGGATATTCATCACTTTCTCAGAGTATTTTGGAGAAATTCGGAATACGGGAATTGCTACCACCAAATTGGTCTAGGACAGCTCTGACAAATTTCTTGTGCAATCCCAAAGGACCTTTCTTGAAGATTTGTTTCACTTTCCTGCCTTTGTTTTTTGGTGAACTCAGAGGAAATCACGATCCCAGATACACGGATTTTCTTCTGTCTCATTTCCCAAGTGGATCATCTTCCATCAGAATTTTCTCTCAACTCGGCCAGTTCATCGGTGCACGTAAGTAATGATTTTATGAAACAACTTTGACAATCGGAAATAACAGTTCCAATTTTATTTATAACTTAATTCAACATATTATTATCTGTTAAATTTAGATCCAATGATATATTTTGACTGAAGATAATGCTTGAATTCAATTTCCTACTTTCAAGATGGTATGCAGATGTTCGACTTCGGAAGAAAAGGAAACATAAGAAAATATAAACAAGCAACTCCGCCTAAATATTCTTTCAATGCTGTTTCAATCCCCGTGGCGGTGATATGGGGACAGTCGGATTCAGTCATCACATCTAAGGTTTCAATATCCTTAGTTACAAAAAACTGATAATTTATCCGTGTAGAGGAATAATGTGAATAATAACTGTTTTTATTTCTTGTGTAGGATGTGTTGCAGAGTGTGAAGGCTCTTCCAAACGTTATCCTCAACTACAGAGCTAAGGATCCTGGTTTCACTCATAATGATTTTTTATTCTCAGAAGGTGCTCACGAAGATGTCTACAATGTTATTCTCGAAGTTTTCGATCGTTACAAGTAAACTTAGCAAAAAATCTGAATTTTATTTATCTAAATATGTAAGATATTTTATCTTAAAATATAATAATGAAAATAGGTAGGTATAAATCGTCTTGCTCTATAATAATATTTAAAAGCTCATTTATAAATGCATTTTTGTCAAAAATTGACGTGTTACATTTAATATACAAGATATTAAAAATCTAATAAATCAGTTTACAATGAAAACTACATAAAAACAATGCGAACAAGTACTCTAATTTACGTTGCGTATGTTTTAGACTCTTAGTCTCAAGAATTATTTTCCATATGAATTTAGATGTTTGAGAAAATTCATTAGCATAACGAATTGAAATACTTCTTATCGAGTTATATTCGAATTATACCACATGCATGCAGTATGGGTTCTATGAAAATTCCACTGATGAAAGTTTCACTGCGGAAGATTCCACTGGGAAAATTCCACTGAATATAAATAAATTTATTAATTGTAGGGGAGAACCGGAAGCATTCGGACAGAGGGATGGTTCGGCCATTTCATTTAAACATGTTTATTATTATTATTGTTAGATGCAGTGTGTGCGGTCTAAGCTTTACTATAAGTTATCTAATGTCTCACCACCAGGTGGCGTTTAAACTCATATCCTAGCATCTTTGTGTGCTCAGTTTTTAGGGATTTATTGGCAGGTATGGAATGCAGGTGAAATACGTGTTTAGTTTTTATTGAGTGCTTGACTAGGTAGGGTGTGTTTTAATTGTTCACAGATTTAGCCGGTTGAACAGCTGTTTCCGGCAGAATGAATACTGGAAACAGCGTTGACCAGGTTGTTCCTTTCGTCCCCTTCTCTTTATTATAAATGTATGCATTTGTTTCAGAGTTCTATATTCTCTAGGTATAATTGGTTGATTAATGGAGGTATAGTGGATTAATTAATAGAACTTATAGTTGGGTCCGTGCTTATCGTTTGGGGGGAGGTGAATAGCCTGGAGTGGTGCAGGTGTAGGTACGCGTTTTAAGTGCATAGACGTAGGTAAGAGTTTGAAGAGTGTGGGTAGGAGTTCAATAGGTTTAGGTAAGAGTTTAAGAGATATGAGAGAGAGTTTTGGCTCTGTAGGATTGAGATCGGCAAGTGCAGGAGATTTAGTGAAAGAATCAGGCAGGGGCATGATGGGTGCAAGTTCGAGGTCTGAACGTGCAGTTTCATATGGGTCTTTGGGAGGCAGAGAGGAAGTAGTAGATGGTCTGTCGCCTGAAGATAGTATTTCTCAAGTGGGATCAGTGGTAGGTGAGAGTAGGAGAGATGGGTTTAGATTAGATGGCGCCGCTTCCAACAGTGGTGTCGTGTACAGGAAGAAAATTCCTGGTAAAGCAGGTGGAACCGCTGCACGGTCTGTGTTGTCAAGAAGGTCTATAGCCAGTTCGGTAATGACTGTAGGGTCCGCTAGTGACCGAGGAAGGGAATCTGTTGTACAGAGAGCGAGAGCTTCTGCTCAGAGAGAAAACGAAGAAATGATAGAACAGTTGAAAAGAAATAGACAACGAGCGAGAATGGAAAAGGAGTTGATTATGAATGAAAGGAAAATACAGTATGAGCGACAAAGAGAAGAAGAGGAAATGAAAGAGAGGTTGGAGGAAAGGCAGTCGGAAGAGGAGATCGCTCTATTGAAGAGAGACGCTGAGGATGAAGCGCTTAGGGTGGAGGCCGAACTGTGGAATCGGTATGAGGAAATTGATATGGGAAAAAGCAGAGGATTTAAATGATCTTCTTCTGCCTTTAAATACGAGAAATAAGAGGATTCAGAAGCCAAAGGTGACTCCTTATCTTCCAAGAGATAGGCAAGAAACTGATTCTCGGCAAGTCCAAAATTTACAGGCAGATCCCGCTTCTTGGATCCAATCTGTGCGGTCTGGAAATATTCCTAAAATGGATGAAGGTATGCGGCAGAACGGGAAAGAAATGCGTTCGATTAATAGTATTTTACAAGAACTAACTGCAAGTAATTTGAGGATGTGCATGCCAAAACATGAAGTGGAGAAGTTTAGTGGAAGACCGGAACATTATGTGACCAGGCAATAATGAACTTTCACACGCTGAGTGCGGATGAGAAACTCCACATCTTTACCAATATTGCACAGGTGAACCAAAGGAGCTTGTTCGTGCTGCTTTGTATATGGATCCTTCGAGAGGCTTGGCGGAAACTTGGGAATGTTTTGAAGAAAAGTATGGCGCATCTGAGTTCATGGAGAAGTTGTTTGCAAGAGGGAAGATAGGCAGATATGACGTAGATAGTATGAAGACGTATGCTGTTGCATTGAGACTAACCCGTAATGTGGTTGACAGGATCCCATACGGCAAGAGTGAATTGGAGCATCCTAAGACCATCAGAACTTTAGTGGCGAAGTTACCATTTCATATGCAGGAGAAGTGGCGATCTCTAGTTCAAGACCATCGTGAAAGGAATGGGGCGAGCATGAGTTACGACCATTTGATTAAGTTTGTTGATAGAGAGGTGAAAGTTTGCTTCCGATCCTGTATATGGTAATGCAGTCATGGAACGAGAGGTCATCGGATACGAAGGACGAAGTGGAGACATGGGGCTTCGTACCAAGACTAGGGTTACTGTAAATACTGTTTCTGTCGTTAAGGACAACTGTAATATCAAGAGAGGAAATGTTATACAGGAAAAGTTTGCTGGCAAGGATCAAGGATCAGGGCGGTGTGAAGTCGCATGGAGATGAAATAGTATGTCTTCATTGTACTAAGGAGCATGAAATATCTAATTGTGAAAAATTCCTCTCCATGAACGTTGAAGATCGGTTACAGAGTGTGAAACGCTGGCTTGGTTGTTTCTTTTATCTTGTGGGAGGACATATGTCGAGAAGTTGTCCCAGTCCTGTGGCGTGTTGTGAATGTGGCCGATGGCATTATATTTTGTTGCATTCAGAGGAAGGATGGCGTTCATTGAGAGGCTCAAATCAGAAGCAGATGTCCCGGTTTGTAGGGCGTGATGACTGGAAGATGAGAAGGAAAGATAAGCATGATTTAAGTGTAAGACCGAATAATTTCTTGTCACGGGAGAGAATTGATGAACCGAAGAGTGACTCAGATATAGGGAAAGCTATGAATGATAGTTCAGCACAACATGTATTCGTAGGGGGCGTATCTACACGAGGAGGGACGAAAATCGGGGGAATGTCTGTTCTGCTGGTCAGGGTGCGCAACGAAGGGGAGAAAGAGTGCTCTACATCCGTTTTCTTGGATAATGGTAGTTCTGTATCCTTCTGCACGCCGCGTTTATTAAAGAAGCTGCATATACGTCAGGAAAATCTACCTAGGGTATGTTTGTTTTCAGAAACTGTACACTCAAATAGGAAGGATGAAACGTGTTTGGTGACTGGAATCATTGTAAGAGGAAAATCTGAAAATACTTGGGTGAAATTGCCTCCTTTATGTGTGATTTCAAACATACCTGTAGATCGAAACGATGTGATAGATGTAAATGAACTAATGAAGTGGGAACACCTTGTTGATGTACCGGTGAAAAAGGTGCAATGTTGGGAGCAAATGCTCTGGCAGCATCGGAACCAATTGAAGTTAGAGCGTCTCCTTACGAAGGAGGTCCTTATGGTATTAGGACAAGATTGGGATGGACGGTGCAGGGTTTGGTGTCAGGATCAATGGAAAAGCGTGTAATGGTCAATACAGTGAGAACTAACACAATTGAAACAAGAAAGATGATGGAAGACGCATTTGGGGTGAAGCAACTATGACAATTGCTGAAAGGCTGTCAACAAGTGGAGAGCCCTAATCAGATTCAGATTTCATTGTTGTCACATCAGAAAACCTAATTGACATGCTTGTGAAGTGATCATCGGGAAGGTTGATGTTATGAAAGTTTGTACGTAATATGTAGAGATATATGTAATTTAATGTACAATATTGGTTTTTATATAAGACAAATGTGTGATTCAGCTGGCCGACGGGGGAAGTACGATTATTAAAAAGAGTGCGAGTGGGTTAGTGAGAAGTATGAATTTGTTTGCTAGAGGGAAGAGTTACACCAGGCCAGTATCAAAACTCGTGATTTTGCTCGAGGGGCATGAGTTCCCTTAGTCCGTATTGAACGGGGATATTGGTGATGTTGAAATGGAGATTCAAGAGGAGGGACTGTTAGATTCAGTTTGTGCGGTCTAAGCTTTACTATAAGTTATCTAATGTCTCACCACCAGGTGGCGTTTAAACTCATCTCCGAGCATCTTTGTGTGCTCAGTTTTTAGGGATTTATTGGCAGGTATGGAATGCAGGTGAAATACGTGTTTAGTTTTTATTAATTGCTTAGCTAGGTAGGGTGTGTTTTAATTGTTCAGAGATTTAGCCTGTTGAACAGCTGTCTCCGGCAGAATGAATACTGGAAACAGCGTTGACCAGGTTGTTCCTTTCGTCCCCTTCTCTTTATTATAAATGTATGCATGTGTTTCAGAGTTCTATATTCTCTAGGTATAATTGGTTGATTAATGGAGGTATAGTGGATTAATTAAAAGGACATTCGGAACTTGAAGTTAATTATTTTAATTGACATAGCATTCGTTTATAAGATTAGTTGCAACTTTTAATATTAGTGTCTTTATTTGACAGTTTAGGGACTGATGGTAATCTTCAGGGACAGGTAATCTTTTAGGCAAGACGTCCATTAAGAACCCACCAACCTTCATCTTCATATCTCTTGCCATAGCCGACGAGCACCCTACTTCCCCCTGCAGACCTGCCACTGGTGCATAAGTAGGTGCCCTCAAGATCCTTCTCCAAACCCCATTCTCCAATCTCTGCAACTTCCCAATCTCTGTCTTATTCCACACCATAATCTCCTCCGCATGCAACACCCCCGGCAGCACCACACTCTTCCAAAAAGTTTTTCCCATCAGTAGTCTGTCACAGAACCTCTCCACCACTGAGTAGGTTACATTCACCATTCTCTCTGCACTCCCTATCTTTTCCTTCTTATTTTCCCTGGAACAATCCCTCCTTGCACTCACCAACACTCTCAGATATCTAACTTCCTTCACCACTTCAATCCCCCTGATCACATTCTCTTCAACATCACCCCCACCATTAAAAACTATACACTTACTCTTCTCCCTACTTATACTCAAACCACAATCCCTTGCACTCTCCTCCAATATATCAATCATCTCCCCCGCCTCCTCCCTCGATCTCGCCAACAGCAAGCCATCATCCGCATAAAAAAGCACCGGTATCCTTCTCTGTCCGCTTCTATACCCCAGGCCACTTCTTGGCAATCTCTCTATAATTCTTCCAATAACCATCACAAACAATCTAGGCGATCCTGTGCAACCTTGCCTTATTCCGTTCTTCACTTCCATCTCACCCAACTCCCTTCCTTTACGCCATACCTCAGTCTTATCCCCCAATACAGCTCCGCTATCACCTGAATCACTCTTGGATCACACTTATAATACATTAAACTTTCAATCAGTGCTTTCCTATCCACGCTATCAAATGCCTTATTGAAATCCACCGCCACCACAACCAACACCTCCTTCCTCATATAGCTCTCCTCCACACAGTTATTCAGAATCCACAAGTTTTCCTCTATCCTTCTTCCTTCCGTAAAACCAGCCTGCATACCACTCACCCTTCCATGCAGACATCTCCTGTCCCACCAATCTGTCCTTAATCATACCCATAAACAGTTTGTACCCTTTATTTGATAGAGCCACAGGTCTATGCTGCATAGCCTGTGGCTTCCTTAATTTGGGAATCATTACTGTCTTTGATTTCTTCCATTCCTCCCCAATGGCACCTCTCTCCAGCACCCCATTGTACACCTCAACCATACCCTCCAAACATTTCTCACTCCTACTCATAGCCTTATATATGTAGTTCTCCCTTAATACCATCAGGACCTGGTTGATTTCCACCTTTCACTTTCTTTATTCTCCTCTCCACATCCTCATTCACAAACTCAACATCACCCATCCACTCCTCCACACCCTTACCTTACAACTCCTGGTATACTTCTGTCCTCTCTCTCAATTCTTCTTCTCTCCAAAACCTTAATTCCAATTTCTCTGTCTCTTTCATATTGTTACCTTCTCTCTCCATTCCAAACTTCCTCAACTTTATTTTCATTCTTCTGATATATCTCCTTCCAACCACTCATCATCAACTCCCTTTCCAATTCTTTTCCTATTTCTTCTCCATTTACTCCATATAACTTTCCACTTTTTTTCTGAGACTCTCTCCCTTGGAGTTTCTCAATCATTTTCCACTTCTTCTTGCCATTTTTTTCAATCTTACTTCCTCAGCTACTTTTCTCTCTTACCTCATCTTCACCTCCCTCACTAACCTCTTTACTTTTTCTTTTTGCTCTCTATAAAGAGTCCATACTCTATCTCTCTCCTCACCTTCTACTCTCCTTTTCCTTCTGTTTAGAACTCTCCTGTATTTTATTTCCCTTCTGATTTCACTATTCATCCATGGTTGATCAATCACCCTCCTACTAATTTCTAATAGGAGGTTTGTCTACTAGGAGTCTGGTCTACTACGAGGTTTTGCTGTATCACTATATATTTTGGACTGTCATTTAGCCACTTGGACGGAACAGTATTGTTTTTTTGAAAATAATAAATACAACTTATAATAAATATTTACAATTACAAATAAATAATTACATTTATAACTAAATACGGTTACAAACAAATGCAAATTATAATAATTATAATATAATTACCATTTATAATATAATTACAATATATAATATAATTACAATTTATAATTACAATTCATAATATAATTACAATTTATAATACAATTACAATTTATAATAAAAATAATAAATACAATACAATATAATATTGCATTTTGTTTGATGGAATTTTCCTCAGTGGTATTTTCCGAGCGGAATCTTCCTCAGTGGAATCTTCCTCAGTGGAATTTTCCTCTGTGGAACTTTCCGTAGTGAAATTTTCCCAGTGGAACTTTCCGCAGTGGAATTTTCGTCAGTGGAATCTTCCGCGCACCTTACAAATACCTTTTATGGATGGATATTAGGAATAAAGAAACTATACAAGAGATATCTGTTATTATACTTTTAAACTTAAAATCTATACAATTTTACTCAAGATAATTTAACAAAATTATATAATTATTTTATAAATCAATTATAATGTTTGATTTACAATTTAAACAATTTTATCCATTGAAGAAATCACTTTACACAATATATAAATGAAAAAAAAGTGGAAGGATAATAATTGGAGGGGTAATTGGCCTATTTAGCCGAAATTGCCATACACCACAAAAATATCAAAGACCCAACTATAAAACGAACATAAATAACTGGTAGGACTATTTACTGAATGGCACCGAATAGAGGCAATTATTTCAACCGAATAAGGAATACCGATGAACACAGTGAAAATATCGTTAATTATTTGAAAAAATGAGCTATTCCTAACCGTATGGCACTTTGTCAAAATGAAATAATTCTTTAATAAGCATTGTTTATATGAATAAAGCATGTATCATTACATAATTAAATAAACTGGTTCCGTTAAAATACATATTGCCAATTGTTTGATTTTACTTCCTCCCTTTTAAACAGCAATCTTACCCATTCCATTCAGTTAAAATATAAGCGTCCATTCGGTAAATCCTTGGACTATTTACCGAATGGCACCGAATGTGGGTAAATAACATGCAGTTGTACATACAGTATGGGCAACAAAAATGTTTCCGCTTTTTCAAATACTTGTAAATCGTTAGTCAATGGACGAAAAAACTGTATCTTAATCTCTTTTTCTCAGCCTCTTATTGTACTATTAACAGGTAAAAACAATTTTGAACTGATGGACATAGTTTAAGAACAGGTAAGCAAAGAGTGAGGGTGATTATTTTTGTCATTGCGCGAAGGTTATTCTTAAGCCGATGATACACTAGCAGCAATTGCTGCATTGGTTGCGGCCCGCAATCCATGCATGAACTCATGGAAACAGGGTCTACCTGATACACTACAGTTATTACTGCAGCAGTCACCACGCTGAGAATTTGAGTCTTTTCCACTCAAATGCTGGTGAAAACACATTTAGGAGCGACGAGGAGCAACACCTTCCCAATCAACCACTGCATTGAATATAGGACATGGAAGTCATAGTTCATAGAATACTACTAGTATTTTATGAACTGTGATGACAGTTCATAGAACACTACTAGTATTCTATGAACTGTGATGGAAGTACCACAGTACAGAGAATATATAGTATCCCAGAGCTATAGGGGGGATATTACGCGTGGGGTACGGTCAAGAGCCCCCCCCCCTCCCTGTTTTTTTAATCCTTATTTACCTAGTTAAACAAATGAAGAACTACTTAGATAGAAATAACTGAGAGTTGCTAATGTAGTTTGTTGTATCCGCTAGTTTGTTGTACTGCACACTTCATGATTGTTTAATGACCTGGCAGGGGGGTTCGGGGGGCGGCACGCCCCCCTATATACATATATTTTATGTAATGAACTACAAAAGTGTCAATAAGGATTAAATAGTAAAGGTAAATAAGGATTTAAAAACAGGGGGGCTCGTGACCGGGGGGGGGGGGGGGGCTCATGACCGGGGGGGCTTATGACCTAGGGGGGCTCATGACCAGGGGGGCTCATGACCGGGGGGGGGGGGGGCTCTTGACCGGGGGGGGGGGGGCTCTTGACCGGGGGGGGGCTTATGACCTACACCCATTACGCGTGTCCCGGTAGGCTGTGACGTCACATGTCAACAATGGTGCGTACGTTTGTACGAACAGTACAAACACAAAAGATGGCTGCAACACACCCAACTTTTGTTAAATAACGTTTTCGGTGATATTTTTTTTAATTCCACATTACCGCATGCTATTATCCAATCTTTATAGTCATACGGACGAAAATTAAAAAATGACTGTTGATGAAATTGCTACTGGTCTTTTTACACCCAAAATAGTAACAAATTTTTAGTCTTGAAGAAGACTATTTATTCAAGATAATTAGATCATTAGTCAGATCTGTCGCGTTTTCCGCCATCTTAATTCTCTATTCCACGTGACCCACAGAAATTCTGTTTACTATGACGTGACCTCTTGTTTACATACATGACGTCACAGCCTACCCAGAATAAATTTGAATAATACATGTAACTGGGGTACTATACTATAATGTTTACTATGGAAGTACTATATAGGAAGATGTTTCACTGCTACGTGGACGCTAGTGGCCAAATAATTATTTAACTGAGAGCGTATCAGCCAATCAGAGAGAGGGTTACCGTGACGTCACATAGTTACTACAAACGTACAAACAAACGAGTATATGTACATATATAACGGTCAGAGCTACATTTTCTTTTACTACCAATAACTTAATAAGGGAAACCAAAGTAGTAATGTAAATTTTAATTTTCAGGAAAAAAGATTAATTTAAGTTTAATATGTTAACGTATATTTATTATAAATAGAAAAAAGAATCGAAGTCGGAACTAAAATATTTCGAGCAAACTGAATAGTGACTTGTTAACTGTTCAGTCTCAACGCCATTGTGCGAGTCTTTAACCACAGATTGGAATGGAGACTTCTCAATAGTCCGACGCCCCATTAGTCCGACAGTTCCATCTTTCTGTGTTATTTTTTGATTAAGATAAAAAATATGATTAAATAGGTATACACAATTAATAACTAATCTAAATAATATATTAATTTTTCATTTCTTTCATTTTTTAAATATTATAATACTCTTTCATTTTAATTTATTTCTAATAGTAATTTATGATGCAATCCATCACATTATTTCATCATTTAATGTAGTTTGTTGTATCCGCTAGTGTGTTGTACTGCACACTTCATGATGGTTTAATGACCTGGCAGGGGGGTTTGGGGGGCGGCACCCCCCCCCCCTACATACATATATTTTATGCTAAATCAGTAATAAACTACATTTCATCATTTAAAGTGTTTGTTGTATCCGCTAGTTTGTTATACTGCACACTTCATGATTGTTTAGTGACCTGGATGGGGGGTTGGGGCGATATACATATATTTTATGTTAAATCGGTAATAAATTACAAAAGTGTCGGACTACTGGGGCGTCGGACAAGTGGAGCGTCGGACTAATGAATAGGAACCATTGTAATCATGTTTTCTGGACAGAAACAATTTGTACCGATCTTTAGATGTATTGATACAATTGATAAATGAACATTTTCCATTTCTCACTTGTACCGAAAGGGTATCTTAACAGATAACGAGGTAAATGAACGTAGCCGCCTTGGTATATTTATTCACTCACGCTCGCAACCTGAAAACGATTAGTTTTTCAGATAACGAAAATATTAAACAAATAAAGTAACAGACATTGAGGATTTTATCTAATTATTCTACAAGAGCTACTCTTCAAAGTTATTTATCAAAGCTACCTATCAAGACGAAAGAGTCTACAAATTCAATCGTCCATGATCGGTAATCACGAATGAGACTACAATGTAGATTTCACCCTATAACAACCTCAACATAAAAAAAAAATAAACTTACCAAGTTAGTGCACGAGTAATAGCGTGTAAGGTTTTTGAGAAGTACAATCTTTCACATAACACATAAGTTATAAGTTAATACGTACATTATGAATATAATGCCTGGAACAAAATAAAGGTTTCATGGCTATGGTAAATGGAACAAAACACTGGCATATGGAGCGACAAATGAAATACACGAATGAAAAAGGAACTTTAGTAAAGTATCAAAAATATGATAACTTGTATATATCAGGGCTACCTACTACTAAATCGAACAAAGTAAAGTATCCGGTGTCACACTAACGTGACAGACCGCTAAATACCCCCACTGCACTAAAGCCGAAAAAGAGTTATGTAATTCACATCGTATTGATTCGTAAGATAATTTGGAATATAAGTATTGATTGTGAATTAAGTTTGCCATGAATTAAGGTTTTATAATAATAAGAAAAGAAATAAACGCTACCTAATAAACAGTCTATCACGGTTATGCTACTAGCACGGCGACATACATGAATGAATGAATGTCAGAAGCACGACTTTGAAGTTTCTTCCAAACCTACAGAGGCTAATACCCTAAAAGGAATTCGGAAATTACCCTAAATTTGGTTATAACCAGACTAAAAAGAAATTATCATGGTGAACATGACATCACTAGTTTAATATTTATGAACGATAAAATAATTAGTAAATTCAGTCACAGAATACAGTGCACGTCCGCATGCTAACGATATTGCATCAGAAATAAACCGACGCTCGAAATTCATACTGAACACACTTACAAAACATGTACAAAACAGAAATAATTATATTACTTAAAAATATATAATTTTATTATCAGTTTAATATCATAAATGAATATTTTGATTTTGAATAGCATATTAAGTTCAATATCATTCTCTTTATGTCGTTTTTGAATAATACAAAAAAAAAGTGATGTATCAATCGTAGGCAACTCCAAGGATACGATCATGGTACGGACGTTTCCGGTGTCAATTGTCGCTAGAAAATTGAAAATACTGTAGTGCGACATCTTCCTATATTCAATGATCTGTGCACAGAATGGCAGTGAATGCTGCCCTGTGCCTGATACCGATGATACACTAGCAGCAATTGCTGCATTGGTTGCGGCCCGCAATTCATGCAGCCCACCAAATAGTAGCTTTCAGGCAGCAATGACTGCCATTTGCGAAGATCCAACATGTTGGATTCACCCTTCACTCAAGGCAGCATTCAGTCAGGCGGCTAACATTTTGTTTATATGTGTCTGTCGGTAGCTGGTAAATTGCTCGAAAACAATTGCTCGAAAGACAATTGCTCGAAAACAATTGCTCGAAAAACAATTGCTCGAATGAACAATTGCTCGAAAGAACAATTGCTCGAAAGACAATTGCTCGAAAAACAATTGCTCGAACGAACAATTGCTCGAATTAACAATTGCTCGAATTATCAAATTGCTCGAATGAACAAAATTGCTCGAATTATGAAATTGCACAGTTTTCAATTTTATAACAGTTAGTTATACATGAAGTGGAGCTGCACCTAACAATGTTTGTTTCTTTTTAGTAATTGATCATTAATCATTATATAAATAATTTTAATTATTACTCATTCTGTATAATCTTTTTTTAGACAGTTTGTGTCCTCTCTTATGTAACATGTCAATTGAAATCATGTGGTGAATCACTTCTATTCATGTTTTTTTTAATCATAAATCCGAAAACTTTTTTATTACTAGCATATCCTCAATAGGTGAAATAACTCAAAGTTATGGCAAAGTTTTAATAAATCTATGAATTTTTTTTTTTTGATAAAAAAAAACATGAATAGTAGTGATTCACCACATGATTCCAATTCACATGTTACATACGAGATGACACAAACGGTCTAAAAAAAGATTCTGCAAAATGATTAATAATTAAAATCATTTATAGAATGATTAATGATCAATTACTAAAAAGAAACAAACATTGTTAGGTGCAGCTCCACTTCATGAATAACTGACTGTTACTAAATTGAAAACTGTGCAATTTTATAATTCGAGCAATTTTGTTCATTCGAGCAATTTGATAATTCGAGCAATTGTTCGTTCGAGCAATTGTTTTTCGAGCAATTGTCTTTCGAGCAATTGTTCTTTCGAGCAATTGTTCATTCGAGCAATTGTCTTTCGAGCAATTGTTTTCGAGCAATTTACCTAGAACCCCTGGTCAGTGGTCAGGACACTTTAATTTTGGTCAGTGGTCAGGGAATTATACCCCGGTCAGTGGTCAGGACACTTTTATTTTGGTCAGTGGTCAGGGAATTATACCCCGGTCAGTGGTCAGGACACTTTTATTTTGGTCAGTGGTCAGGGAATTATACCCCTGGTCAGTGGTCAGGGAATTATACCCTGGTCAGTGGTCAGGGAATTATACCCCTGGTCAGTGGTCAGGGAATTATACCCCCTGGTCAGTGGTCAGGGAATTTTACCCCTGGTCAGTGGTCAAGGCTCTTTATCTTCTTCGGGCGTCAATGGATATTAATATATAATATGACTCAGTACTTTAAATTGGTCAGCGGTCAGTGGATTATACCTCTCAATTTGACTCAATACTTTATGTTGGTCAGCGGTCAGCGGTCAGGGGGATTAACCTGTGCCATATCAAATCATGGAAAGTGGTATCCGATGTTTAGTAATATTTTGATAGGACAAGGCCGACCAGGATTTTAGTTTTATCCGGGTCCGGGATAGGACCATGAGGCATGTGATAATGTGTGTAATTGTGTTTGAGCTCACTGCTGATACGAAAGCTACACTGGCGGACCAACAACCTTTCATTTCAGCATTGCTTACAAATTTACACTTACTAGTCTTTGTTCTTATCACATCTGAGATATCTATCGGCTATTAGCCTATTGCTAATTAGTCTTAGGGCTTGGGCAGCTGGGCCCATACTATACTGCAGTTCCACCGCCGCGGTGCCACTGCCCTGTTTACGCATCTTCAATTAATCACAGTTAAATCAATGGAAAAGCAAAGTTGCATAGTATACTGGCGGTGCTACCGCCCGCGTGGCCCGGCCCCTTGGTAGTCTGCGTTGCTACGGCAGTAGGTGGTGGGCAGTGGCGCGGTCTGGACTCGTTACCACTTACCAGTACCAACCGCCAGCAAAGTATACTGGGCAGTTTCCAGACTGCAGGAACTGGTAAAGTGTGCTCCAAGAAATGATGAAATCCTCCATTTTTTGCCTCTTTTCTCATTAAAATACACCATGTTTTGAAATGTGGCAGGAAAGTCGCCATTTTTGTGAGAAAATTGATCCAAGTCGCCACATTAAGATACTTTAAAGGAGAAATTTGGCTTCCTAGTGAAGATTTTACACTTGAAAACATCCTAATGCTTCATGTCTGATGCAAGTGTATCTCTTGAAACTATTTTAGAAGTGATTTAGATTTACTTGTTATTTACAGGTTTTCCAACTTATTTAACCCCTCAAAAGTCGCCAATATACTGGCGACTTTGTCCATACTTTAAAACATGGCTTAAATGTGGCGACCTGGCTTCATTTTCTCACTAAACTGGCGACTTTCTTGCCAGTCTGGAAGTATTGTACCATATTGCATGAACTTGGTGGGACGATTGGTTATTATCCAGTTAGAAGTTTCCTTAATTTTGGGAGAGAACGGGTCAAATCGGAGGCAAACAGTACCTAGGTTTTGAGCTAAACATCCAGATTTAGTTCCAGTGTAAACTACATACTGCTTATGGTCATCACTAAATAAGATTCAATAAATTTTAAAGAGTTACCATTCACACCATAATTTTCTAATTTATTAAAAACAATAGTTACAGTTACTAATATTCCAAGTAATAAAGCATGTCCAAACTTGCCATTTTAATGGCGACTTTGTGACAGTTATTTTGAGCCCTTCAATTGCAAATGGCGAGTTTTATCTATTTTTCTCCTATGCTACAATGTTATTTTGGAGAGAATTTATGAAAATTTGATCATTTTGGAGAGAATTTGTTGAATTTTGGAGAGAGCTGGAGAGACAAAAGGCGAGTTAATGAGACATACTATTTTACTTGGCTAATATTATTTAATCCAAGAACACACATATACAATAATTTCCATAAACAAATGTGGGTAAAATCTTTTCAACAAGGGTGAAGACAGGTAAGTTCAGTGTTTTTATTTTTTCTAAATCCAAATTGGTTAGTGGATAGAATATTCCCTCCAATAATGTATTCACTAATTCTGTCATGGATAATTGAATCAAAAGTCTTGCCTAAACTACACAATACAGATATAGGTCTGTGATTCTCTAATTTGAACTTGCAACCCTTCTTATAAATAGATGTGATTCTTGAAGTTTTAAAACAATTAGGATAAATGGACTCAGATAAACATTGATTAAACAACACACAAAGAATATTAGCAGCAAAATCTATACACATTTTCAAAAATTTTATAGGGATATCATCGAGATTGCCACTGTTCCTAGAGTTCATAATCTTACGTTTAACCTCTTCTACAGTACAACAATGAAACTCCATTTGTCTATTTACAATAGGAATAATATTTGAGTAGTCATTATCTGAGGGGCCCAAGCTCTCATGTGAAATTCTCGGATATTCAACAAAATAGTTATTAAATTTATCAGTAATTTATCACTAATTTCTTCCCCATCAATCGTGAAAAAGTTAAATATGGTAGGTAATTTTCTCCCCATTAAATTGTTAATTAGTTTCCAATTTTCCTTCTGATCTTTAGATAATAAACTAAGCTTATATCTATAGTAATCTTCTTCAGCCATTCTTAACTAGTCCCTCAATGCATAGAAATATCTTTTATAACAATCACCCCCAATCAAATCTCTCCTCATCAGCCCATACCAATAATGTTTCTTGTCAATACACCTAACTATGCTACTACTGATCCAAGTCTTTTTTTGTGTAATTCTCAAGTCTTAATTGGGAAGTATTCATTCAATAACTTTTTAAAATAATTTGTCACATACTCAGCATGATAGTTAGCATTTACTAAAGGTGGCACAAATGTGTCAAATTCATTAATTAAACCTACACTAAAATAATTAATGTTCACCTGAGAGAAATTTCTAAATTTTACTTTTCTTGCTGTGTTAAATATTTTTATATCATATATGCTACAAATACCATAACGGTCAGATAATGCAGGTCGTATGACCATAGATTCGCATTTTCGTGTCAAATAGGTCATAATATTTATTTTATTCACAAACCCATATGAAGTTTAAATATCAAGATAGTGTGATACATACTATTTTTACAAGATATGTCTATATTAAAATCGCGAGTGAGAATACTGTTTTTACCGCATTAAAATTCATATGCTTGTTGTAAGTAATTAAAAAACAAAGGTATTGACTTTCCAGGAGGACGATAAATACATGTTATAAACAGGCTTCCAAATCCCTCAATATGTGCCTTAATACTCAAACATTCACATGACTCGAAAACCCCAGTAAACTGATGCAACAGTTGTCACATTTAAATTATCCAAGGGACCAAGTAATAGAATTTAATTCCTCCACCCAATTGATCTCCTCTATAAACTGAAATAGACTTATAACTGTCTAATTCAAGTGCACAATCCCTATCAAAACTCAACCAAGATTCAACTATAGCAATGAATGTCACCCTAGATTTCATAACCGTTAAATAGGCTGCTAACTCTGAATATTTACTAACTAGGCCTCGTACATTGATTGTCAACAGAGAAACCGTGTCTGATCTCAATCGTCCAGACACATCGTTCCAGGGAGAAAAATTGCACACAAGACTATAATTTTCTTGATTCATTGTGTAACTTCTGTAGGTGACGCTTCCTCGTTATCCATATCCACAGTCTGTAGAAATCGTTTATACACATCCATGTTTTTAATATGTACTTTTTCCCTCTCTGGCGATTTCTTCAAGTAGACTTTCCCATCAAGGGAAAATACAGAGACAAAGTTATTCACTCCTGACTCATTCCTAGTTCTTCTTTATCTTTTAAGAAGTTTCAAAAGTGAGAAGTTGTAACGAGTCAAGTTATCGTTAATAAATAAGTTGTTGCACAGTTCAGAGTTTGTTTTACAAAGTTTGCCTAGAGCTCCATAAAGAAACCTCTTGAAAAGATTTCTTGTGAAGTTGATGGTTGTTCTCGTCCATTCCTTGTAGCAGTGAGGTTTGGATCAATTTCCCTATCTGACATTCCCAATTTATCTCCCAAGAAATTCACATATATGTTTACCTAGGTCGCTGTTGCTAAAGTCAAGTTCTGGATGAGTTATTACTGCCTGCAATAATCTCTTTCCCCATTCCTCCTCACTTTCTAGGTATTCTACTCTATCCAGGCAACAGGCGGTCAGAATGATCATCAACTGTCGACGGTGAGCCTCGTGCCTCATGCTTTGAAGCAGAAATTTGTTCCGTTGATTTCAGTCTCTTTTCTAAATCCGATACTCTCTTTTTCCAGTTTACCCATTTGTTCCAGTTGTGGTATGATATTGTTAAGACATTCTAACAAAACATGGAAATTTGAATTAACTTTCCATATCTGCTGCGAACTCGGTGACAATAGTCTTTTTTTTTTATCAGTAGCCAAGGACTTACTTTTGTCTTCGCTCTTCTCAGAAGTAATGCTATTTAGCTTGGTTTTTATTGCAGTTATTGAATCTAGTGTATCAGGTTTCATATCCAAGCAATACTTGATATTGGGAAAGAACCAAATTTTAAATTTGAGAGATCATAACAATCTATAAAATTACTAAACGTTCATCATTACAATGGTTAGCTCTTTCCATTAAAATGGCTAGTTTGGACATGTTCCATTACCTGGCGGCGGGCATGTCACTCATGTGTGGCCGTGCCGTGTGCCATTTTAATGGAAAGAGCTAACCATTGTAATGATGAACGTTTAGTAATTTTATAGATTGTTACGATCTCTCAAATTTAAAATTTGGTTCTTTCCCAATATGAAATAGGTAACCAATATGATGATGATAAGTTGATTGCCAATATGATAATGATAACCAATAACACAATGATAACCAATATGATCTGGCCATACACCAACATACATCTGGCCAATAATAACATGTATGATGTAAACATACTTTACATAGGAATTAATTAGAAAATTGTTTAAAAGATCTTATAAAGAATTAAAGATATATTTTCCCTCAAAAACCGTCTCCAAAGATCTTTAACGACATGGATGTGCTTTGCAGACTAGGCCCCAGGGGGAATGGCCACAGTGCCACCCTAAGTATGCTGTATCATTGTATACAGCATTGTATTGTACTTTTCAGACTGTTCAGGGGACACAATCAGCACCCAGCCAATCCATAAAATTCAAAAATGATAATATTCCATCGTATTAATCCTTCTGACACAATGACACATCACTAATTTCAGCCAAAAACAGGAAAGAAAACTAATTTATATTTAAAACTTATTTGTCACAACTCTTAAGCCTGTACCTTCAATATTGTTTTAATATATATGATGATTTCTGTCTTAAGTTTTTCTATAGAATTTATCATCAAGAAGTAAAACATTCATGAGAAAGAACAAATGTTCCTCCTTTTAATAGTGTGGTCAGTTTAATTTTCCCATATCTGTTGTAGCTACTTTTTAAATTATTCCAATGGACGGTTCTGGCTAAAGGTCACTAAGGTGCTGATTATTGGGGTATTCACCCTATGCAAGAATGCAGAGTGGTGCCTAACCCAGTCTGCAGAATATAGGACATTTTTAATATTTTTAGTAAGAACAATCCTTAATTTCCTCCTATATTTACATGTATATTACTGAGACGATGTGAAGACTCTAACTTCTTGAGAGGGCCACAATTAAAAAATTAAAGGGATGTAATTTAGTTTTTTACAATTTTACCTGTGAGCTGAGTGACCTTCTCACAAGCAATGTTTCAGAGTGTGTTAGTTAAAGTCAATTATGAATTAGGCAATTGGGCCAATTGGCTTACATTTAAAACAATCAAAATTCAAAACTCTGATATCATTCTAGTTTTATTATATTATATAATTCCTGACTCAGCAACTCCCATTCTAGTTTTAGTACTGTAATATTATTTTTCCATTTTCAATTTGAAGACTTATATTAAATCCTTCGTCAAATCGGCTACTCAGCAGATATTAAAAAATGTAGAATATTTTACCCAAATTTTTAAAGGTTGTTTAATACTATATTTGAAATTTCTATTCTTACAGATCTGAGATTTCTAACCTCTAAAACAGTAGCAAATTTATAATATAGTTTTATTCTTATCTTAAATATAACTATTAATATATCTTGTTTAGTTGTATTCAAAGGCTTGAATTAAATTAAACTTTATCAAGATGCTTGGGCGACTTCTTCAGAATGTTTCAGGAAGTGTTGTCAAGAAATGCCGTTCACTCACTTCAGTAAGTTCAATTATCTAATGGTTAAAATTTCAACCAATCAATTATATGTTGTTCATTATTTTTTATCTTGTACTAGTACAGTACCTGTTATATAATTTAAATTATATTCAAATGCAAGAATGTATTATGGATAAGCATATTCTGATTGAACAAAAAATTGGCTCTCAAAAGCCAAAATACAATTTTTTTTAAATAATAATTTAGTGTCAGTATTATTGTAGCGTGTGAACCCGTATTCATGATACCTCTACAAATGATTTGTTTCTCCTTCTAGTTTTAATATATATTTCGTAATAAATGGGTGACACACGGACAGACAGACGGATGCGACTCTTATTATAGTATAGATTAAGTACATAGTGGCGGAAAAGTAACTTTACACTTTGATCGAAAACCAACTCGACTATCGATATCAAATAAATATGAATTTATAGACAAAATTTCAAAGATTTTTTTAGCAGTATGTATATATAGACAATAAATTGAATTTTTAATGTCCTGCAGATGTTCTCCGTTATTGCTCAAAAAAGAGTATTTTTGCACTGTATTTTGCAAAACATTTTCTAATGTGTCCCTCGCTATTTAGTTAATTTCTTCAATAATGTTAAGGTTCAACTTTTTGGAATAGGTAGGCATATTTTTGTAAGCTTTTTATTTTGAAGAAACCCCCAAAGGAAGTAGTCAAGAGGGGTTAAATCAGGAGATCGAACAGGCCAAGAGATTTCACTGCAATGTGAAATTAAGCGACTTGAAAATGCTTCTCTTAATAGTGCCATGGTTTCTCTTGCGGGAGAATTTTTCTAGATGTTGTCTACAAATTCATATTATTTTATATCTATAGAAGAATTTGTTTTCTTGCAATAAACATTTAAAAGTTTAAAGTTACTTTTCCGCCACCCTGTATATAATTTGTGTATTTGCTATATTCTGAAATTTTCCGTGTCATTTACTGTTATATTTATTTGATAGTCAAATTTAATAGCTAAATCTTTTCAAAGATAGTGTTTGCTCTCCAACTGTATATTTTATAATCTATAGTTCATTGATTATAATTGATCTTATCCATTATATTGAGATTCAAATAAAATTAAACTAACAAACTGAAAAAACTCAGTGAAGCTGAACTTCAACTTTTTTCAGTACTAATTATAATCTGTTGCTTTTTCAATTTTAACTATATGAAAATGTTATATTATTTCACTTCTTTATTATTACCAGCTCCAACAACAACGACTATCAACTGCAGCTGCCAGTCAGGTTGTAAATGTTCCTCGCACTCAACTCACAGTTCTGCCAAATGGTATGAGAGTAGCGTCTGAAGATACAGGAGCTCCTACAGCTACAGTGGGACTGTGGATTGATGCTGGCTCTCGTTATGAAAACAATAGCAACAATGGTGTTGCTCATTTTCTGGAGCATATGGCATTTAAGGTAGCAAAACTGCATCATTCATTGTTCATATTTAAATTGATTATGATAGCCTATTTATAATATGCTTTAATCATTCACTTCATTTCAGGGTACTAACAGTAGAACTCAAATTGAATTGGAACTTGAGGTGGAGAACATGGGTGCTCATCTGAATGCCTACACGTCCAGAGAACAGACAGTGTATTACGCGAAATGTTTTACAGAGGATGTGCCCAAGTTGGTAGAAATTCTATCAGATATCATTCGTAACAGCAAACTTGGTTCGGTTAGTAAATAACTTGGTTAATGTTAATTCTGTTCAAGCATTCTTTACTAAAAGTTGTTGAATGTTATGTTATTTTATCTAGTTGAACTTCGTTACATATTGTTAATTGTATAAATTTCCTTTGTATAGAATATTCCTATTAGCTAACTACTATTATGTTTTGCAGGTAGAAATAGAGAGAGAGAGAAGTGTGATCTTACGTGAGATGCAGGAGGTGGAGAGCAATCTGCAGGAGGTTGCATTTGACCATCTTCATGCCGCAGCTTTCCAGGACACTCAGTTGGGACAAACTATTCTCGGTCCAACTCAAAATATTCAGTAAGTTAAATTTAGATCAGTAGATATGAATGAAAATATGACATAAGCTTCTGATGGAGAATTGATAATTATTTGTGTAGCCCCTTCATTTTATTGGTTTTTGCTCGCATCTTGTAGGACTATCAGCAAAACAGACTTGGTGGAGTACATCACTACTCACTATAAAGCCCCCCGAATGGTGTTGGCAGGTGCAGGGGGTGTGGACCACAACAAACTATCAGACTTGGCTCAGGACCACTTTGGGGACCTGCAGAAGACTAGCAATAATTTCTTAGATTCCCTTAAATCTTGTCAGTATACTGGTGAGTTGTTTATTCCTATTATTATATTAACTTTTATTTTCAGTGTTGGTCGCCATATGTTATTCTCAATTAATAAAATCGTTGATGAGGAATTAAAATTGTAACAAGTTTTATGCATTGATAGGTAACTATTCAACTTCAGTAGCAATCAGTATTCTTTTCCAATCTACTTAGCTTCTGACTATGTAGATAGTGTCAGAATGTAGTGTACACTGTCACTTGATGCTCAGTTTTCACAATATTTATGTTATTAAATTTCGACATCATTTAGGTTTCAAAATTCAATTTTATTGACTAAAGTAGCTATTAATTTTAGATTTAATCTTGCGTTGTAGATTATTAGATTATTTATCTTGAAGTAAAGATCTCATCAACCAATCATTTTTAAAGGAATAAAATATAAATGTAGCTACTCGGAAAAGAATGATTGATAGTAGTGTGTAGGTCTTTCTTCTCTCATTTAGTTGTGACCATAAACTTTTAAATCTTCAGACAGAAGATTTTCCTTCAGTCTGTTATCTTAATTGCCATTGAAACGCTAACTTGCGGATAAAACTGCTATTGAAATATTTTGATAGTGAGGTTATTGCAATATTTAACTGTCTCCTATTTGATGTCATTACAGGTTCAGAGGTTCGAATCAGAGATGATGACATGCCCCTAGCCCACATGGCCCTTGCTGTGAAGGGTTGTGGTTGGAGCAATCCTGATAACATTGTCCTCATGATTGCCAGTACCCTTGTGGGTAACTACGACCGAACCTTTGGAGGAGGAGCTAACACTGGCTCTGGTCTCACTAGGGTAAAAATTAGTATTGTCATTTTGTTGTATTCGTTGCAAATAGTCAATTGTTCTGTTGCTAATTTCTGTTTAATATATAATATGTATTCTTTGGGAAAACCTCAATTAATGGTTGCTAGAAGATTTTTTACATTTTAATGAAATTTTTTTCAAAAAAGTAAATGCAATGTTCCCATTTACAATTTTATAACCTCTATCTTGATGGAAAATATTTGTTATTATTTTATTTCTTTACTAAATTCTTTGTTCAAATAGTAGGTTTCTCTAGTATTTCTCATAACACTTCTCTCTTCGGCTAGGCTTGTCTGGATGGTCAGTTGGCGCACTCTTTCCAGTCTTTCAACACGTGTTACAAAGACACAGGACTGTGGGGCATGTACTACGTCACTTTCGAGTCTAAGGTCCAGGTGAGATATCCCTAACACTGCAATGAGAGTGTATTATTGTGGTTCATTGCTTTACACCAGGTTTTTAATTACCATATCAAATAGTAAGTGATTAAAAGTATATATGAAGTTTTATTTTGTTTTCATTTTAGTTTACTTTAGTATTGTTTTATATTTGTATACATAGATAAATATGTTTCTATATATTTATACATAAAAAAGTATTATAATCTTCTATAATCAACTCTCTGATGCTTTGAATTTGATCTAGCACAGAGATTAGGGTAAGTTCTTCACATTATTGATTACATAAGAACAACATATATAACTTTAATTTCAATTTGTGTCCATGATACCTGCAATTTACATAGATATGAATTAATGTAGTTACGATTCAAATTGCATATTTCTTATTTGATTGATAATCTGAAGTTATTCGATTACTCAGAACTTACCCGAACTCGTGTGGAGTCAATTTATATCTTCATCCCCAAAGTGCTGAATTTAATGAGCTCTTCTGTGCTCCTTCAGGAACTCACCCGTCAGATTCAGTACGAGTGGCTGCGACTGTGTGAGTCAGTCACTGATCAGGAGGTGGAGAGGGCCAAGAACATGCTAAGGACTAACATGCTCCTGCAGCTGGATGGCACCACTGCTGTGTGTGAGGATATTGGCAGACAGATCCTCTGTTATGGCAGAAGAATACCCATCAATGAACTCGATGCTAGGATAGAGGTGAGAGGGAGTGAGTGGAGAGAGAGAGGTAGTGAGTGGAGAAATGGAGGTAGCTAAGTTATGAACGGTTCTAGGAAAATTTCACTGCGGAAGATGCTCGTATTTGTAAGAAAATTAAATTTTTAACGTAAGCTATGTGCTATATCCTGTAAGAATTTTAATCCGTTTCCGTCTTGATATCTAAGCAGAATGCAAGAATTTAAACTTCAAAACAGTACAATTACATTATCGAAAACACTAATAGAATAATGTAAGAATAAAAGTTGCACAATAATGCTTCACATAATTATAGTTCAAATTTTCATGGCCTTCCTTATTGGTCAAAGACATTATCATACCTGCTAGTATAACATTGAACAGAGACAAATAATTATTTGAATGAAGTAAACTTTTTTTGTAGCTATCATGCTCAGCTAAAATAATTTAATCTTCCGCGCACCGTTATGAACTCGAAATAGAAAGAAGAAAAATATTCTAGTTTACGAAAATCTTTCCCCCATCTTATTGAAACACTCCCAATATTTTCTCCCACCCAGGCTGTTGACGCCAATGTTTTCAGGACAATATGTGAGAGTTATATCCTCAACCAGACTCCTGTCCACGTGGGTATTGGACCTGTCAAGGAGATGTTAGACCAGGATAATTTGCAGAAAGGATTCATGCGCTAACCTAGTGACCTCTAAAAAGTTTCTTGCTATTTTGTGATGGCATTAATTAGGATAAAACACAGTAATGGCATGAAGTTGCTACTGACTGCATATATTTTACTATAGTAGCAGTTGTTACTCGTAACTACTCTAAAAACAATGGTGCTTGTTAGTTCTGTTTGATTATAAGGTCTTGCGTTGTCTCTAAGTCAGGCTCGCAAATAACTTGCTATCACCTCTTCATTTCCCTCTTCCATCTGTGAGTGCAGTTCACATTGGATACTACAGATTACTATTTTTCAAAGTTCTTCGTATTTTCTATAGTTGCAATCACTGTGACTTTTTGTTATAATGGAAATGTTTACTATCTACTAGCTATATAAAATCAGTGTTATTGTTATACTGTAGTTATATAATACTTATAATAACTACAGTATATGTTATGTTCATTGTAGGGATTTTATTATCTAGCTACATAATATGTATATTTCATCATTTGATATTTCCATTGTATATAGCTTATAAGTAATTCACACAAGCATTTCATCCCATGTGTATCAAATTTTAGCAAATGTCATTGTGTATATATGTCTTAATTTTTATTGAAGTTACATTTAGTTAGAACTTTATCATTTTGTGATATAAATTTAATATTAAGAGTTTTTTTATTCACACATTTAGTGCCCCCCATTGGCTCTATCCTGAAGCTGTCTGTGTTGAATAGAAGAGAAGTGGGGTGTAGTCCCTTGGTCACCGAAATGTTGTAATTTGGATTATGGATCGTCTTTTTTCATTTTTAGCATGTTTATCATTTTTAACGCTACCTGCAGTTTTAGAGGATAGCGCTAGGGTTATGCTCTTCAACTACGAGGTCTTGGATATTGTGCTAGGTAGTCATTTAATATCACCTCTTCATTTTCCTCTTCTATCCGTGACTGCAGCCACAGAGTTATTGTGTCCCTTTTTATCACATTCTTTGTTAAGTGATTGCATTCACGAAGTAGCTTTTCTGTACCCATGAGCATTGCCATTGACTGTGGTAGGTGACTTTGTTCATGGAACCACTTTCCTTTCTTACTGCTTCTTCCAGTCCTTTGTAATTAATTTCCTTTTGATCAAAGCAATCTTCATAATGATCACCTTTAGTTTTGAGCCCATAGCTATCGCTTTCTCGACTGACAATTACTCCTATAATAATGGTCATTGATGTGATGCATTGAAATTAGAAAACTGAGTGACCTACCCTATTAAGTACCTATTTTGAATAACAAAAATGAAGTGTTCTTCACATATATAGATGCTGGCACCGATGTGGTTGGAAATAGTGTTAGTCTCGTCCATTTTATAAAATAAGTCATTTACGATATGATCTACACATTTTAGTCTACAAAATATAGACAAATAGTGGTAGAAAATAAATGAGTAAAATTCTTGTATTGCTGGACCAAATTCCTAAATAAAGTTAAAGGTCCCCTTCACTCTAAATTAAAATTTATCTAGAACTGCTAAAAATTTGAAGAACTAAGGTTTTATAACTAGGGTTGTGACAATATGCAGTATATGCACTGGGAAATATACTGCATATGCAACAGGTTTTATGCTTTTCGAGAAAACGCATATGCATTTGAGGAAACGCATATGTTTTACAGATAAAACATATGCACTTAAAGATAATGCATATAAGAAAAGGCATATGCATTTGAAAGGAAGACAATATATGCACTTCCAGCTGTTTATATCTGGTAGGAGTTGAAGAAACAATCTAATTTATTTGTTATTTACCTTTTTTAGGTGTTCCATAGTTTAGTTTTCCTAATGAATATGATTTTAAATTTTTGTTCGAAAATTAGAGAATATGGTTAACTATATGTCGCCATAAAGCTAGAAGTAACACCTACAGTAATAGAAATAAAGAGTAGGATAATAATAGTAATTGATTATAGACTGCAGGTGGTCAGTATGTACCTAGTTTCTGTTCTTAAATAACTGGTAACGATGAAAGTTCACTTCACTAATATAGTATCCCATAGTGCCAACATTATAATATGTCGTTCTCTGAAACAATTGAGTCTTTTGAAATGCTTAACATTTCAAGTTTGGAGCAATACTATTACAAATGCATAATAACTCATAATATATGCAAATGCATGTTGATAATTAATTTAGTAGGGGTTTAACATCTGCTTCGGAACAATGGCCTTATCGCTGACGTCAAAAGGTAATTAAATACAAGGGACTAGAAGAAGCAGTCAGAAAGAAATGTGGCTCTATGAACAAAATCACTTACCACCGTCGGTGACAATGCTCATGGATGCAGAAAAGCTACCCAGTGAATGCAGTCACATACCAAGGAATGTGACGAAAAGGGACACAAGCACCGGTGACTGCATTCACTGATAATAGATGAAAATGAAGAGGTGTTTTTAAATGAAGCCTACAAGTCTACCTATCACAAAATCTAAGACCTCGTAGTTGAAGACCATAACCCTAGCGTTATCCTCTAAGGGCTGATTCACACCATAGCTCCGATCACGCTCCAGTCAAAATATCTTTGGATTGAAGCGTGACTGGAGCATGACCTGACCAGCACTAGTGGTAAATTAGGCAAACTTCAGTGCATTCACTTGCATTGCATTCAGCGGTTGGGGTGCAGTCAGCCCTGTGTAAAAGCGAAAACGTGTTTTAAAGATGGGAAAACTGAATTTTTCGTACTTTGTTTCAATTGTTATACATCTGTTAATTTAACATACAATGCTTACGGCATATTTACATAATATTAATTAATATGTAAAATATGATCATATGAAAGGATTGCCTTTCTACTTTTGTAGTTGAGCTGCTATACCCATATGTTTTCAAAATGGCGTCATGGTGATCATTGCGACAGAAAATTTGGTTAACAATGGGACAGTGGCCTATTTTCAATCAAACTGTCTAGTTACTCCATATGAATCAATAAATATCTATTTATGATACAATTACGTGAACTGTAGCTTCAGGGCTTCTTGTAGAAACAGAGCTTCCAGGTGAAGCGGGACTTTCGGCCATGTTCAAGGGCTTTAGCAATCTGAGGTCATCACAAAAAGCACTGAATAGAAAACAAATTTCACTAATAAAAGAAAAAGACCCAGCATGATTGCAACGGATACACCAGAGAAAGAAGAGCTTTTTGCTGACGCCACTAAGGATAAGGCCTTCGAAATCACTTTATAAAGTATCCGCTGTAGATGTCCTGTGAACTATTGTTCTTGGTCTGGTATAGAACTCCTAATTTAACTGAAATCTTTACCGAAAACGTTGGAAATGAAGGTTTATGAACTTTTATTCGATTTCTAAAACGTATTCTGTTGGCCAAAAGCATAAAAAAAATGAATACGAAATATTGATGTTAGGCGAAGATTCGAGTGCAATGAGCTTAATTTTACAATTTCCTGACATGGCATCGGTGAGGCTAGAGGACATTAAACTGATATTATATGAACCAACTGAGTGTGGGACAACATAAAGAGATAATTCGAATTTAAAATTTGACCATAACCTCAACAATATACAAGTTTGATAAACTGTCTCATCGTTCACCAGGGTATGTCCAAATGTTCACCAGTGCTGTTATACAATGGGACAATTTTTTTTTGTTTTTTATTTAATTTTTTTCTAGTCAACAGAATATGTGATAGCATTCGAGTTAGTTTCATTTTATAAAGGAATATCTATATTACACATGGATTTTTTATTTTTCATACTTTGCCCATAGTAAATGAAATATCAATCTTTCTGTGTTTTTTGTCCCATTGATGACCATCCTCCCCTATGCCTAAGTGAGATCCGTGCTTACTTGAGATGTTGGCATATGAGAGGCGGAGAGTTGATTGTGGGCGTGGTGTTATTGACACATGGAACAACTTTCATAAGAATAAGGAAGATTAATATACAGTAGAACTCCTGTATTGTGAATCATCGTTTATCTATATAGTAAATTAGTTATATTTCATGAAACAGGAGTTCTGCAAGTACAGATCCTCTTAAATGAAGTCTTATGTAGTGAAACATCCTAATTTTTGGAGATCTGAGAAATAAAATACCCTGTAGCTATAAAGAATTTTTTTCGAAAAGAAATAAAATATTTTCTATAGTCTGCGAAGAAAAGGAAAGTTCTCTATTCATCTCTTAAATTCTCTATGGTAGAGGGAACTCTGTAGTGAACCAGTTGAAATTAACTATAGAGGAGCTGAATTTCTATTGTACAATAAATCTCTTCATGATCAACTTGAACACAGAGCTACTCAAACTCTCTCACTATCGTGGCACACTTGATACTGAAGCAATAACATCACGCCCACAATGACACAATCATTCAATTAACTCTCCGCCTCTCATATCCCAACATCTCAAGTAAGCACGGATCTCACTTGGGCATAGTACAGCGGACCTTTAATAATATTTTCATTGTTTGATAATTTGATCTAACTCCAAAATAAAATGCTCTCACGAAATGCAATATGAGTTGATAGATATCCATGATATATTCTATTTTGATCTCAAAAATTAATTTTACTTATTAAAGGTCCTCTCCAGGCTCCGAGAAAAAAATGAGTTTATAACATAATATTATAGAACTAAGGTCTACGATCATTATTCTGCAAACCGCATACAATTCGGTTCAGTATATATTATATAATTTGTTTTTAAAGTTTTTTAATACTTTGTGAGCAACAATTGAGCGAATCACTAATCTGATGCTCAAGAAGTAGATTGTACACTCTTTGTTTTGATTACAAATTTGAATTTTATAAACAAACCATGCGTTTTCGACCTTTATTCAAATTATTTAAGATAATAATTGTTTCCTAAAGTATATAAACGTTTCTATTATAAGTTCATTCAATTTTATACCTTTACACGAATATTAAATGAATTTATTAAACCTAATACCTAGTTGACAATCAAAACAAATGGTGTACATTCTTTTTCTTCAGGCTGAAAATTTCTTAAATTAGTAAGTCGGAAGTAAAATAGGTTTTGTAGAGTTTTGATCATAAAAATCTTTAAAAGCATATAAAATTATAAATATGCTACCAAATTCGATGCGGTTTGCAGCAAAATGATAAGAAACATTAGCCTCGTCGAATAAAGCAATAAAAATATTTGCTTGGAGAGGACCTTCAAACTAAAATTTAAATGATCTCGATACGCGTTTTCACTTATCTACAAGAAAATTCAGAATAATTTATTTATTATACATAATTGGTTTTTGAAATGTATGTATAATTATTTTGAAAATGCAATACATCATGATATAGGTACCTTGTGCAGTCAAATAATATAGGAAATAAATTTAGCTGTGAAGTTCTGTCTGACATATAATAAAATATAGAGCCGAGTGAGCTGGCAGATTTGAGGTATTATAAAATATCTACTCAATAGCGAATTACAATTGAAATTTGATATTGGAGACTTAATTAGACAGTATTCTAAATAGTCCGTGATATTTTCATTCAAATTTGTATTGTTACAATATATTGAATGCATTCACATCTTTGCGTTCTCAAGTTATCTATTATTGATTCAATTCGTCTATAGAAAATATAGGTATATTTGGTAGTGTTGAAATTTCTCTTGTGAGTAGTGGGTGTGTGCTGCTGTTCAATTTTATTGTTAGTGCTGCTATTGATACCATTTATCAAACTTCAATTCTTGCTGTGCAACTTTCTAACCTTATTATTTATTAAAATATTTTTTTATTTCATTTCACACTTATATTAAACTTCATTTTTAAGGAAAATATTCAGTGAATCATTTCTTTCACTCGATCTATTCTCTTGCGTCCGGTGAAATATTTTAGGATTCACTGGCCGCTAACTTAAACATATATTTCTAAATAATTAGCTACTTAAATTATAATAATATTTTAAGATGTTCTTATTTAATTACTATTTACGATGAATTGCTGCTAGAATGATGCAAATCATTGTAATGTTATTGATTCGTTGGTTACTAACTCAGTAGTGAAAGTTCATCATACCAAAGTTAGTAAATTATCTAGCCTTGGTGAAACAAATTTGAATGACCTCTTTTATATTAAAGTGACTTTATTTAGAGACAGGAATTCTAATTTAAAATGGTAACAGTTATTAGTTACACAACCGGCACTGAGACAGTGGACAGAAGTGGCACTGTGGCACCACATCAAATTTTACCCAGTCTGCAGAATGCGTCTCTTCTCCCGCAGAGATTTTAATTTGAGAGAGAGTTATTCTCTGACTCTCAGCAGCAGATTCAGAATCTCCCGCAGCTAAATTAATGGTAACATAGGAATTAATTCAAAATCTCCCGCATCTAAATTAATGGTAACATAGGAATTAATTCAAATTCTCCCGCAGAGATCTCCAATTTCTAAAATTCAATCAAAAACTCCCGCAGAGAGTCTTGGAAAAATGTTCCATATTCTGCAGACTGGAATTTTACCTAATGCTATAGCCTATATGTAATAATCCTACTGTCTTCAGACTTTAGTGTGTTTACTGTGTTAAAAGTTCATAGTATATTGCAAGCTTCCTACAGTTTCTTATCCTAATAATGTAATGATATGTCAGATATGATACCCAGACTAACCTATTAAGATAGCTGTTTTATCACTTTTATGGAATGTTAATTTCAAGTAGGACTTTATATTCAATTTTGTCATTTTGACTATTTTATAGTTAGATATTATTTTGCTAGGATTGAATTGAATACAATTGACTTAATGCTAATTATCAATTTATCGCCAATAATTATATTAGTCAATTATTTGAATTTATTTACATCAGAATTTACATGTTATGAAAATATGTTAATAATTAAAAATTTAAAATAAAAATCTTATTTAACTAATTTAAAAATACCAGATAAAATTGGCTAGCGTGTGATCATTGTGTTATTCAAAAATTCTAGCTAAGTGCTACAGTTACTGTTACTGCCATTTTTTATTGGATGCCGCCAGTCTCAGCAGTCTGCAGAATATGGAACATTTTTTTAATATTTTCTGTGCAAACAGACCTTAATTTCCTCCTATATTTACATGTATTTTATAATTTTTATTGAGAACAGAAGTTGAAATAGAGGATTTGTTAGAGTACTCAGAACAGTTTAGTTTAGTGTTTACCAGTTTCTGAAGTCTGGATGGATCATGGATGGTAATGTTCTCCAACTTCCCAGTCTGTATTTGGTGCATAAAATTCCACTGACTTTTTTCAAAAAGCTGAAAAAATCCTCCAATAATTTAGCTGATCCACCAACATTTTCCAAATTTATCCACTAAAAATTAATTGTAACATAGGAATAAATAGCTAAAAATCCACCGACTTTGCTAGAATATTATTTTCAGCGTGAAAAAATTCCACTGACATGTCAGTGGAATTTACCATGAAATACTGTATGGCGGCAACATCTCTGAAATTTTTTTCTTGGAAATAAATATAATATTTTGCTGTTTATTTCTATGTTAGATATGGTTATCATCAGTTTTTGATAGATAAATATTAAATTAGGGATAAGGTGGATTTTTAGAATTAGCTAGGATTCCCATTCCCACACTTCCAGACTCAAGACAGACTGCAGAATCTTGTTAACTGTTCTTCAACAAATCCTCTATTTTGGTTTCTGTTCTCAGTAAAATACATGTAAACATAGGAGGAAATTAAGGTTTGTTTGAATAGAAAATGTTACTAATCTTCAATTCTCCAATATTCTCAGTAATCTGCTGCCGCTTTCTGCGAACTGGCCACACTTCATGACTAGGTAGCAGGCAGTAGATCTGAGACTTAAATTCATTTATATTATTATTTTTGTTAACATTGATGGTTTTGCTGATTTGAAAATATTGCATTTATCATTTTATGGTCATTTTTCATTTAAATTTGCTGAAAAATATGTTATCCAGGATCAACTTGTCGAATAGGTAAATGGTGGCACTTTAACTATCCTCGGTCTCTTACCTCAGAAAAATTAATAACCATCATGTCTTTAAAGCACTCATGGAATATATAAAATTTAGCACAAATTGAGTTTATTATATTAATAATTAATAATATTCAACAATTCAATATAAATTAATTTTTGAAGGATTTTGAAACTTTGTTTATATGACCGCAATTAGAAATTAAAGGACTGGAATTTACATGTGTGACCCTATGTCAATTACTATTCAATTCACAGTAAAATTCACTTAAAATTTGAAATGAATTTTATTTATGTTCCTTGGAGTTCTCGGTAAACTGTATGATGATGCATCACACATGATCCCAAACAGTTTTAACTTGTTTGGATTATTTTTGCCATGTATCATTTTTAATGGAACTTGAAGACAGTTTTATAGGATAGTGTTAGGGTTGTGATCTTGATTAAGAGGTTTTATACTTTTTGTTTAGGCTGGCACTAGGCTAGCTTCATAAATTATCATCTTAATTCTCTTCCTCCATTTTAGAAATGTCACATGGGTGAGGATTAGAACAGTGGTTGGCAACCTTTTTATCGTCGCGGACCGGTAAACGTTCAACTATATTCTCGCGGCCCGGCGGGATGAATGTAGCTAATAGTATTGGGTAGACCAAAAATTTGTTTGCTTCTAAGAGGCTACTGCTTTCAGGAGCTGATATAAAATAATCCTTTATATAAACATTCCTTTCACAATAATCTGAATCTGGTACAAAAATATAAGTAATAATACTCAGTTCAAAATAATTTAATTACTCACGTTAATATAATTTAATTACTCAGGTACAAAAAATTAATATAATCAGATAAAAAAAGGATCACCTGTAGAATCCGCACCCCAGTTCATATTTGGGTGCAGATTGTACATGAGTGAAATCTTGGGGTGCAGATTATACAGGAGGGATCCCTCATCATTGGAGTGTGGATTATACATGAGAGAAACCATTGGGATGCGGATTGTACAGGAGGTAAATCATTGGGGTGTGGATTGTATAGGAGTGAAATCATTGGGGTGTGTATTGTACAGGAGGGAAATTATTGGGGTGTGGATTGTACAGGAGGGAAATCATTGGGGTGCGGATTGTACAGGAGGTAAATCATTGGGGTGCGGATTGTATAGGAGGGTAATCATTGGGGTGCGGATTTTACAGGAGGGAAATCATTGGGGTGTGTATTGTACAGGAGTGAAATCATTGGGGTGTGTATTGTACAGGAGGGAAATTATTGGGGTTTGGATTGCACAGGAGGGAAATCATTGGGGTGTGGATTGTACAGGAGGGAAATCATTGGGGTGTGGATTGTACAGGAGGTAAATCATTGGGGTGCGGATTGTATAGGAGGGTAATCATTGGGGTGCGGATTTTACAGGAGGGAAATCATTGGGGTGTGTATTGTACAGGAGTGAAATCATTGGGGTGTGTATTGTACAGGAGGGAAATTATTGGGGTTTGGATTGCACAGGAGGGAAATCATTGGGGTGTGGATTGTACAGGAGGGAAATCATTGGGGTGTGGATTGCACAGGAGGGAAATTATTGGGGTTTGGATTGCACAGGAGGGAAATCATTGGGGTGTGGATTGTACAGGAGGGAAATCATTGGGGTGTGGATTGTACAGGAGGGAAATCATTGGGGTGTGGATTGTATAGGAGGGAAATCATTGGGGTGCGGATTATGCAGGAGAGAAATCATTGGGATGCGGATTACATAGGAGAGAAATCATTGGGGTGAGGATTAAACAGGAGTGAAATCAATGGGTCCGGATTGTGCAGGGCCGCAGGCTGGAAATCATTGGATTGTGGATTGTACACGAGCGAAATCATTGGAGTGTGGAGAATGAAATTATTGGGGTGCGAATTGTACAGAAGAAAATGTATTGGGGTGCGGATTGTTCAGGAGATAAATCATTGGGGTTCAGTTTGTACAGGATTGAAATGTTGGTTTTTGGATCTTACAGATGATCCCAAGAGTAATACTTAAGTTCAAAAAAATAATGATGTGATAATAGTAGTCAGGTATATACGCGTCTAAATGGGATTCGAACATATCACAAAGGTTTGGGTAGGATTGTACTTTTTCGCACGGGTCCACAGAGGGGACCTTAAATCTCTTGATCAAAACAACTGATTATTAAACATTATATATTAATTTTTAAAGGTATTTGTCTCAGAAAATTTGAAATTGTCTACACACTTGTATATTATATTTATGTCTGATCATGCACACTTATATAAAAATAATTTCATTACTTGAATTGAATTATTGAGTATCCTTCCGCGAACCGGTACCAATTGTCTCGCGGACCGGGGGTTGCCGACCACTGGATTATAGGATACAGCCATACAGGTTCTTGTTCCCCTTTTAATCACATTCTCTGCCAAGTGACTTCACACAATAGCTTTTTTGTATCCATTAGCATAGTTTCCAAATGGTGGTTGGTGACTCTGCTCATGAAGCCTTCCTCCTTTCAGTCTGCTTCTTTGAGGTCCCTTTTATTTATTTTCTTCTTGACTCAATACTATGACTTTTGGTTCCAACAGATATTAAATCCCTTCACTGTATTCTTATTTCTAGTTCATATTAATATTTTGAGTTATGTTCATGTGTAGAGTTGAAGTGTTGAAAATAGAATGATACCACATAACTGAATCCATCCATTGTGGTTTATTGTTTTGGTGGTTTCTTTCATATGATGATCTGTGATTCTCTGTGAAGTTGTTTGAAGCAGTGTTCTAACCATGAAATTATAATGCTAACTTTGTTGTGTTTGATTCCAATTCAAAATGGGCAAAGATGAAGAGGCGGACCTAACTCAAAATCCGGACCGCCTTCCCAACACCCTCACAAGCAACTCCATTGCAACAATGGATGGGCCGTCACAAAGCACCACCACAAACACCACTCCCACCACCGACACCGACAACACCAACGTCACAGATGGCAACAGACTCGACACAGCGGCACTGAATGCCATCAACTGCACCGCAAAATCCCCTGGTAAGAATGTCGCCAAACTCACTGCTGAGGGCCGACTGAAGGAGCTGGAGCATCTCTTCTTAGCAGGACCCTCCAGTAACCTGGGTCCTTGCTACTCTGTGGAGACTCTTCTAGATGTGCTTCTAGTGCTGCATGATGAGTGCATCAACTCATCCATGCGAAGAGAGAAAACAGTGTCTGACTTCATAGAGTATGGTGAGTAAAGTTAAAATTAGGATTTAAACTAAAAATGTTCTCTCCTTTTGTGTCTATTAATATATTATTCTTGTAATATTTTTATTTGGATCATATGTTTGATTTACTTTCCTTGACATGCTCTATTGTTGCATTCTTGCATATCTCTCACCTAATCTTATTTTTTTTAATATGAAGTTGTAGTTGCTCATATTCTATTATAAAAATGAATTTTAAATTTTAAATAAATGCTGAAAAATGTCATTTGTTATACTCAATGATTATTTTTTAAAGATTTGAGGTATAACCTTTTAAATTCTATACATTTATAGTTCAATTTCTTCATGTCACATTTAGTAGTAATGATATGAATATCTACTAAACAACATAATTCCTGCCTTTTCCTCTTTAGAGAATCTAAACTCTAATACATATTTGAACCCTTTGTAACAGTTCTCAATTTTCTAATGCTTTCATTATGTCCAAAGAGGAGTAGCTACTAAATTCGGTATACAAAAATGAACCACTGAAGACAAATTATTTTGTATTGCTACATCAAAATGTTACAATCATAACCATTAAGCATATCCTCTGAAATTCTGAATCATTTCAGCAAGATATGGATGGCCATATCACCATTTAATTAATTTCTCTCTAACTTCCTTTGAAAGTACTCTGACAGTAGCACACTAGAAGTGATCAATCAAACTAATTATCTTTACTAATCATTATGCAGTGTCATATTGATAGCCCTATCACATTTCCAAGACTATCTCTTGCTAGTGTTTATGTTTTTATTGCTCAAACTCTGTACCCAATACACAGCACCCTAGCTAGCTACTGTTCAATTAGAAACTTTCTTATGAATACTAATAGCACTTCCTTTATACGATAAATTAAATACACTGTTCATGCTTTAGCTACCCTTCAGAATAAAATGTGTAGAGGAATACATCATATTCCATTATTCCTATATATTTAATGTACTCAATTAATACTATTTACGAAATGTATATACATGAATGAAATCAATATATGTTTTGGTAGGTACATGAACAGAATGAAGAACTATAAGTGACTTACAGGAACTAGCTACTTTAAATACATTCATTAACTAGTTTGCTCAAGGAGAGTCTAACAGAGCCACTCTCCAATTATCATCTCATTACTTATGTTGTTAATTAATTAGCAAGTGCATCCTTGATATGCACTTGCCCTCTCTTCAGCAAGAGGCTATGTGGTATCCAAGGTACCTGCAATATCATGGATACCAACTACACTATAAATAAGGGGTGTCCTGATGATGAATGCACATCTTTCTATTCGATAGCTTGAAAACAAAACAAAACCCTCAATATTGTGTTTAATAACCTCTTGAAAAATGGATATCCCAGTAGTTTGAATCTTTAACTTACCCTCTCATTCACACTACCTCAAACCAAGGCAAAGTAAAACTATTTGCCTGGTTTGGCACTGAAAGACTATTTTTCTTGATTTGAGAAGTAACTACAAATTGTTTATTGACAAGTTACTCTTTATCTTTATGTGTGCACATCTTCAGCATTGGTTTGAGGTGTTAAAAAGTAGTGTGTTGGAGCCTGCTTGCGAAAGCATAAGTGACATGCATTGACAAAGCTCTCTTTGTACATCAATGTACTCTACAAACACTCTACTGTGTCAGTCCTACCTTAATGTGATGGTGCACACGACACACCCATAGAATGTACATTGCAACTCACTCAATTCTATAAACAGAATATGTTTTCTTCTTCGGTAGTATCAGTTCGGTACCTTGTGACACCTACCTTCATATTGGCACCATACAATCTACATGTGACCTTGTCTCGCATCGATATATTCTATAGCCTTCATACCTTCGTAACACGCTACCAATTTTGTCTTGGGAGTCGTGATTTATCGATCTGGAAGTTGTAGTTCTATGCTAATATCATTCTCAGATTCGATAGTAATTTATTAATTAAACAATGGCATTTATAAGGAGTAGTTTATCACCCTTTGTAGTCCTAGAAACCTATAATTATAAATGGTTTGTAGCTGTTGGTGATTTCATTGAAAGGTTAACATAATTTTTTTAGATGTTTACTATATCTTTCTCCCCATCACAACTAAGAGCACTCGCTATCAGTTGGTAAGAACATATGCTAGTTAGAGCAAATACCTCCCTGATTGAAACTAAATGAATGCATCTAAACTGTCCTTGGAGTGGTACAAACGCTGGTTGTTGCTCGAGACGGAACTGTGTCGCTACTCCTCAGCAGTTATGTAGCACATGTGTTACTGCGTCAGCATAAATTACCACACCTTCCAGCCCAAATAGTTATTACCTTCTAACAATATATTTCGTTTACGCAGAGAAAGGAAAATATCAACTATATTAATAATTCAAAGATTGACATTTCAATCGAACACCCACTTTCAGTTTAGATTACTTTTCCTAAATAGTCTGATGGAAAGATGAATAGAGTTTTAAAGATTATTAGTTCGTATCACTGATACTGCTCTGCAGTTCTAACCTCAGTATCACGGCAAGGTGATAGTTCGTATCACTGATACTACTCTGCAGTTCTAACATCAGTATCACAGCAAGATGATAGTTCGTATCACTGATACTGCTCTGCAGTTCTAACCTCAGTATCACAGTAAGGTTCGTTCGTATCATAGATACAGTAAACACACAAAGAGAGTGTGGTTTGAATGACATTCCTCCTGAAATAGTGACACTGTTTGTTAGTAATACTGTTTGTTCTCGATGCAATGTTGCCTCACTAAGCAGTTTACCGAGTCACAGAGTCACTCTAGCTCTGACTCACGTCACACTATCGGTGCGAATCAGTTTTTATTTAACGTTTATTGTGATGGAATAAGTAGAAATATATACGATGGCCTTTATTACTCTCCTAATAAGTTAAATGAGTAGTTATCTTCTCATTGGTGACGCCTTTTTTCCTGTTAGTACGTTAATATTTCACTAAGTGTAATCATTTCATTGTGAGAGAAGGCAGTTGAGAATGTGCCAAGGTAGACTCCTTTATTAAGGATATTAACATAATCATGCCTATTACTAATTCTTTTTTACATCTTTTATGTTATGCTTTATTCTTATGTTAATAATGACACTCATTATATAATGATGCCTACTTCATGTATCTGATACACTAAACTGAAGCATCAGTGCATCACTATGTGGTGCAGTGCATCACTATGTGGTGCAGTGCATCACTATGTGGTGCAGTGCACTAGCCACTCCTGTTTCTCTTTAAGGACTCAGTTCCCTATTTTCCTCATCAACTGCTCCATCTCATTACTCACTGGTTAATTTACTCAATTTAATGCTTTATTGACAGTGTACACTGATGGAGACACTGCCAATATTCCATTAGATGTGCATCTTATCTAATATACCTGATGAATATTCACAACGTACCTGTCTCCATTTGATTGCCTTGTCTCTGGTTCAATAGATGCAAGGTAGCTACTATACTAGTCATAAATACTCTGCTATATTTAAAAACACTTCTAAACAAGTATTTCAACAAATTAATTTGAAGCTGGGGTTCTTTAATTAATTAATGAAAATATAATCTTGAGGTAGGTTGTGGAATTGCTATAAAGTTGATACATTTTATAAAGACTGCTTTTATTCATACAAAAAACGTTATTTCATCATTTGCGTATTTTTTCACTGTTTTCTAATCTATTAAAGTATAGCTACCGTTTTTCTAAACTTTTGAATACAGCTCTGAAAGGTAACTGGCGCTGTTGGTGATTGGCTATCATTTTCGGTTGATAACTCTTAGTGGCACAGCATTGCTTTAATTCTCTCCTGTTTGTACTTGCAAGTTCTCTCAGTATGTAAATTGTGTGTCAATAATAGGAAGTAAAATGGCTGTTAGGAAGGGCCCGTAAAGGCAGAGTTGAGGTGAAGCAGGGAGGTGCTTACTAACTGCCCTTACAAGGCACTGGACAATCACGGCCACCACGCATTAAACGAGAAATTAAATCATAACCTCGCACACTGAAACAATCACTGACTAATATGCTAGACCAGTAACCTTTCTCCTTCCCTTTTATCCCTACATTGGGTAATTTACGAATTATCGATCGGTTTCACATCTTCGATCATTTGAAGAAAAAAGTATATAATACTAATTCAATTTCAAAAAACTATATAATAATCTTTATTATACAGTTTTTTCTTATTTAACTGAAGATGTAAAACTGACCGATAATATCGTAACTTACTCTACCACTGAATTTTAAATCAAGTGAAAAACACAATTCCATTAATTTTATTATTTTCTCGTGAATGTTAACACTAACAGTACAAAAAAAAACAGAACACTGCATGTCCGTACCAAACTAGCCCAATGCAATAGCCGCTCTAAGAAACAAATCTTTTCAATAAAAATATCACCAACTCTTTACTATATATTTTGTCTGATAATGAGGTGCCAAACAATACTGTGCGACCGAATAGTTTATGCATATTACAAAATATGCTTGAATATTGCCATGTAAATAAAAAAGTAAAAATTTCGTAATATTCAAATAAATAATGTAGTAGAAAATACTTTACTATGTAAACATACATTGTTATTAAAAAAATAATATCAATAATGACTGAAAATTGATTTAGTCAAATTTTTAGTGAACGAATACTTTATGCAGAATAAATATAATGCATATAATATCAAAAACTGAATATTAGTTGATGAGTATTTGTGCTGGTTGTTACAATATATGCTAAATTAATTTAATAATACGATCTAGCTCAAATATTGTAATGACAAACTCTAAAAAGAAACGTTTTATTATCTACTTTGTGTCCTCCAGTGTTTAGGACTTTTATAAGAAGCTGATCAACAGAATTAACCAGGTTTCGTACTTCAGATGGAGTAACACTGCTGTGTGCCTTTTCTATTTCATTCCACAAGGCGTCATTAGAATTGTACTGATGCCCATTTGAGTAAACTCTTCTTTTAATCGTTACCCAAAGATTTTCAATAGGGTTTAAATCTGGACTATTCAGCTGCCAATCCATGATATTCCGTCCATGAAGTACGAGAAACGGAAGAAATTCTTCAGTGTACTTAAAAGCATGTACTGGAGCGTTATCTTGCGTTATCTTCTCAAAAGTGGTTGATCTTCAAGCCAAGGGAGGAAATTGTCTTAAAGAAACTTACAACCATTGAATGAATTGATTTTGCCGCCCTCTTGCACCCTAAATGGATCAATTATTTCATTTTTGAGGATTGCAGCCCAAAACATAACACCTCCCCCACCCTACTGCCGTCGAAACCGAATCCGAGGTCTTTGGCCAGACAAGAGCCACACTGTTAGGTCAGTCAAGAGTAGCTCTGCAGTCATCTGTCCAAATGACTTTAATAAAGTCTTGCTTGAGATACCTTTTTGACCATTCCACTCGTTTTTCCTTTTGTTTTTTGGTCAGAACAGGAGAGCTTTTCATTTTTTTGACCTCTCCGGTCTCCATTGAGTAATGATTCCAATTCGACTTAGGAACATTCGATGCACCAGCCTCCTCAACAATGGCTTTACTGGTTGTATGAGGCATCTTTCTTGAAATATTTTTAGATTTTCTTATGTATCTGGGACTTAAAGCAGCATGTTTCGTCCGTTTCGGTTTCGCTAGGATAACTTCACCACCAGATAAAAAATTCTTGAAGGCACGGTGATCCCTTTTCATTAATTTCGATGTTTCTAGACTGGTATTTCCTTTCGAGGTTGATCTAATAATTTTTTAGCTTTATGCTTATTTTATTAGAATCTGTTTCCCCACTATCTAATAATATTTATAATTTGCATAAACTATTCGTTCACTTAAAACACTCAAAACTACAAAAAACTGATATTATTGCAGAATTTTCAATAAATTTAAAAGAAAAATGAACACATTTAAAAAGTAATTTAATGCACAATAATCATTTTATATTTAAAAATGAAATTGAAATGATAGAATTTCCTTAAAATACCACAATTGCATCTTGCATAAACTATCCGTTCACACTGTATACAATATAAGGCTTGAGAAATAACTACTTACAGAAATTTTATGTATTCATATTGATATGTAGGTATGTTACTTTGGAACAGTGAGGATTATAAACTTATTTTTGTTTCTTTTACTGAAACCTCAAATGTACCCCCTGAGATAGGCAAATTTTCCCCCAGTGGGTACATGCCCCCGAGTTGGGAAGGAAACTCCGCTATAGATAGAGGTTTCGAGTGCTTATACAGGGTCTTTCAAAAGAAGTCAACCGCGCTTATTATTATAAGTAGTGAAAACATTATTATACCAGATCCGAATTATATGCCGTATTATAATTCCATTTGGTTATTTCTTATTAAAACTCTTCAAAATAATGAAGCTATTGAAATGCTCATCCAATATTTAAATCGCGTCTGGTAGTTGAAGCTTTACCCTAGTTATATAATACATCTAAGTACTATTTCAATATAATTAGATCGGTTCCCTCTTGAAACACCCTGCAGTATAATGCGGAAAATATATTCAACATCACTATTCAACTGCAAGAGAATTAGATTCAGTTCATTGTTCCAATATATTAATGGTGTCTCTAAGTAGTATTGTAACAATGTAGGAAGTGAATTCTCCTTTTTGTCTATAATACCTATTTACACCAATGATAATTTGTACACTATCATTTTTGATCATTACTACTCGACGTAAATAATAGCTGATAATGCTATGTTCGAGTGACAAATCTCTGTTATACACAACTGTTAAATCTTACTTCAAAAGTAGTAAGAGAACTTATTTTTCAGTTTGGTATTTTATACTTCGCTTTTGCAATTTTCAGAGCCACCCACTGGTAATTCGTGATAAGGGATGTTCTTTTCACTGTCTCTGTCACATGGTAATATTCAATGCTAAACATATCCTACGAAACGAGAAATGAATTTACCTTAGAACAGAGATGTGCTCTGAGGGACAACTCTTAAATAGTGTATTGGGTTGCTAAAAGTGTTCAGTCTTATGATTCTCGTTAGGGTATGTTCCGAGTTATCAAACAGTCCTATATTTTCGATCGTATAAGAAAAGGGTACATAATTTACCAATTAAAAGAAATAGAATAATCATTTTTTTTCTTGTGATCGATAATGTGGAACCGTTCGCTAATGTGCAACCTACCCTGCTGATAGTATTTTCTATTATCAGTCTATGCTACCAGTAGCAGCTACTGACTCTCACTCTCCGGAAGCTGCTTATGACGATAGGAAAAAAGTAGGTGACATCCCTTGGGTCGCCAACTCTTTATGTTGCTCTATGCATATCACATCTACGATGCTGACAGTATTCTTACCGTTGCTTGCAGTTGTAGATGGTAAAGGCTATTATTCTATTTAGGCTGCGATGGCTCGTAAGTAACTTCAAGCTCCATGCACCTTTTCATTCTCTTCCATGTGTGAGTTTTCACTCATGATGCTACTTTTCGCCATCCTTGAGCATTGTCAACGAATAATGGTGATAGGTGATTTTGTTCACGCAGCAAGTTGTCTGACTGTAATTTCAAAGTATTGTATTTACTCCTCATCTTTTTGACGTCAGCATTTGTCTCTGAAGCCATTTTCACCTACGGTGGTAGGTAACTTTGTTCATGCACTTTCCTTTCTGACTGCTTCTTCCAGTCCCTCGTACTTAATTTCCTCTTGACGTTACCGATATAGGTGAAACAGACGTTAAACCTATACTAAAAATAAATTGTCTCTGAAGCAGACGTTACTAATTTAATCATGTTTTACATCATCAATTTTCGTATTGTATAATATTTATACTTTGTGTAGAGTTTGAAAGGTGGTTATTTTTTCTCGTTTCTCTCTCTAGTTGACTCCCATAGGTAGAATGTTTGACAGCGCCATAGGCCTCTCTCATCGCCCACACAAATAGCCTGATGCTCTTTTTAGCCTCGTTAAACTGGAGCCTCACATGTCAAATGTGTTGGATATTGACACTCGGTGCGAATAGAATTGCTCCTATGATTGCCTTAGGATTTCATCATTTGGGAGTATGTTGATTGATAGAATATGTTGCCATGTTCAATAAATAGATTTTTTCGCCGATTCTAAACATTATTTGAGCGAACAAATTGAAGTTTCCAATTATTTCTGATATATCAGTCTATAAATGTTCAATTTACCTAATTATTTGTATAAATATTCTCGAGATTCTCTCTTTGTTACGACGGAGTACATTCTTTTCATCTTTTTGTTATTTAATTTCTATCTTTTCTAATAAGACTTAAATATTCTTCATATCATTGAGATTAAATCAATCCGTCGAAAAAATGAAGAATTAATTCATGGAAATGGTTAAAAATACTGATAATATACATTTATTGTTTTTTTATCTGTATTCATTAATAGCCTGTTTTGATATTGTGAAATAAATTGCAAATAACTATAGACATGCAACCCGGAGCATCTTTTCTACATTGCGTGACCATTCAATATATTGCGAAACAAATGCGTGTTATTTTGCTAGACTGTAAAATGCTGTTACAAATCTTTCCAATATAGAAGGATAAATAACGATAAATTTATGTCTTTGTTACCGATAACCAGTTAAACAATATCCTATGATGTGTATTGGTTAATTTCACTGAAAATAATAGACTTCAAGTTATTGTAATTCACGGTTATTATCTAATAATTTATTCTATAATCATTTGACTTGGAAGGCTGGGAATATCGGAAACTTACCTAAAGTAGAAATAGTATTTTGATTAGCAAGAAATTCTTACGAATTACCGTATCGTTATAGGGTAAGTAATTCCTGCAATGGGTGCGTGCAGGTGATGTGTTTGCCTACTCCTGCAATAGGTGCGTGCAGGTAATGTGTTTGCCTACTCCTGCAATGGGTGCGTGCAGGTAATGTGTTTGCCTACTCCTGCAATGGGTGCGTGCAGGTAATGTGTTTGCCTACTCCTGCAATGGGTGCGTGCAGGTAATGTGTTTGCCTACTCCTGCAATGGGTGCGTGCAGGTAATGTGTTTGCCTACTCCTGCAATGGGTGCGTGCAGGTAATGTGTTTGCCTACTCCTGCAATAGGTGCGTGCAGGTAATGTGTTTGCCTACTCCTGCAATAGGTGCGTGCAGGTAATGTGTTTGCCTACTCCTGCAATGGGTGCGTGCAGGTAATGTGTTTGCCTACTCCTGCAATGGGTGCGTGCAGGTAATGTGTTTGCCTACTCCTGCAATAGGTGCGTGCAGGTGATGTGTTTGCCTACTCCTGCAATAGGTGCGTGCAGGTAATGTGTTTGCCTACTCCTGCAATGGGTGCGTGCAGGTAATGTGTTTGCCTACTCCTGCAATGGGTGCGTGCAGGTAATGTGTTTGCCTACTCCTGCAATGGGTGCGTGCAGGTAATGTGTTTGCCTACTCCTGCAATGGGTGCGTGCAGGTAATGTGTTTGCCTACTCCTGCAATGGGTGCGTGCAGGTAATGTGTTTGCCTACTCCTGCAATAGGTGCGTGCAGGTAATGTGTTTGCCTACTCCTGCAATGGGTGCGTGCTTTAAATGTGTTTGCCTCTTCCTGCAATTGGTGCGTGCTTTAAATGTGTTTGCTTCTTCCTGCAATTGGTGCGTGCTTTAAATGTGTTTGCTTCTTCCTGCAATGAGTGCGTGCTTTAAATGTGTTTGCCTCTTCCTGCAATGGGTGCGTGCAGTTAATATGTTTGCCTCTTCCTGCTATGAGTGCGTGCTTTAAATGTGTTTGCCTCTTCCTGCAATGAGTGCGTGCTTTAAATGTGTTTGCCTCTTCCTGCAATGGGTGCGTGCTTTAAATGTGTTTGCTTCTTCCTGCAATGAGTGCGTGCTTTAAATGTGTTTGCCTCTTCCTGCAATGGGTGCGTGCTTCAAATGTGTTTGCCTCTTCCTGCAATGAGTGCGTGCTTCAAATGTGTTTGCCTCTTCCTGCAATGAGTGCGTGCTTTAAATGTGTTTGCCTCTTCCTGCAATGGGTGCGTGCTTTAAATTTGTTTGCCTCTTCCTGCAATGGGTGCGTGCTTTTATTATGTTTGCCTCTTCCTGCAATGGTTGCGTGCTTTTAATATGTTTGCCTCTTCCTGCAATGAGTGCGTGCTTTTAATGTGTTTGCCTCTTCCTGCAATGAGTGCGTGCTTTAAATGTGTTTGCCTCTTCCTGCAATGGGTGCGTGCTTTAAATTTGTTTGCCTCTACCTGCAATGGGTGCGTGCTTTTATTATGTTTGCCTCTTCCTGCAATGGGTGCGTGCAGTTAATGTGTTTGCCTCTTCCTGTAATGAGTGCGTGCTTTAAATTTGTTTGCCTCTTCCTGCAATGAGTTCGTGCTTTTAATATGTTTGCCTCTTCCTGCAATGGGTGCGTGCTTTTAATATGTTTGCCTCTTCCTGCAATGAGTGCGTGCTTTATATGTGTTTGCCTCTTCCTGTAATGAGTGCGTGCTTTAAATTTGTTTGCCTCTTCCTGCAATGAGTGCGTGCTTTATATGTGTTTGCCTCTTCCTGTAATGAGTGCGTGCTTTAAATTTGTTTGCCTCTTCCTGCAATGGGTGCGTGCTTTTAATATGTTTGCCTCTTCCTGCAATGGGTGCGTGCTTTTAATATGTTTGCCTCTTCCTGCAATGAGTGCGTGCTTTTAATATGTTTGCCTCTTCCTGCAATGGGTGCGTGCTTTTAATATGTTTGCCTCTTCCTGCAATGAGTGCGTGCTTTTAATATGTTTTCCTCTTCCTGCAATGGGTGCGTGCTTTAAATGTGTTTGCCTCTTCCTGCAATGGGTGCGTGCTTTTAATGTGTTTGCCTCTTCCTGCAATGGGTGCGTGCTTTTAATATGTTTGCCTCTTCCTGCAATGGGTGCGTGCAGTTAATGTGTTTGCCTCTTCCTGTAATGAGTGCGTGCTTTAAATTTGTTTGCCTCTTCCTGCAATGAGTTCGTGCTTTTAATATGTTTGCCTCTTCCTGCAATGGGTGCGTGCTTTTAATATGTTTGCCTCTTCCTGCAATGAGTGCGTGCTTTATATGTGTTTGCCTCTTCCTGTAATGAGTGCGTGCTTTAAATTTGTTTGCCTCTTCCTGCAATGAGTGCGTGCTTTATATGTGTTTGCCTCTTCCTGTAATGAGTGCGTGCTTTAAATTTGTTTGCCTCTTCCTGCAATGGGTGCGTGCTTTTAATATGTTTGCCTCTTCCTGCAATGGGTGCGTGCTTTTAATATGTTTGCCTCTTCCTGCAATGAGTGCGTGCTTTTAATATGTTTGCCTCTTCCTGCAATGGGTGCGTGCTTTTAATATGTTTGCCTCTTCCTGCAATGAGTGCGTGCTTTATATGTGTTTGCCTCTTCCTGTAATGAGTGCGTGCTTTAAATTTGTTTGCCTCTTCCTGCAATGAGTGCGTGCTTTATATGTGTTTGCCTCTTCCTGTAATGAGTGCGTGCTTTAAATTTGTTTGCCTCTTCCTGCAATGGGTGCGTGCTTTTAATATGTTTGCCTCTTCCTGCAATGGGTGCGTGCTTTTAATATGTTTGCCTCTTCCTGCAATGAGTGCGTGCTTTTAATATGTTTGCCTCTTCCTGCAATGGGTGCGTGCTTTTAATATGTTTGCCTCTTCCTGCAATGAGTGCGTGCTTTTAATATGTTTGCCTCTTCCTGCAATGGGTGCGTGCTTTTAATATGTTTGCCTCTTCCTGCAATGAGTGCGTGCTTTTAATATGTTTTCCTCTTCCTGCAATGGGTGCGTGCTTTAAATGTGTTTGCCTCTTCCTGCAATGGGTGCGTGCTTTTAATGTGTTTGCCTCTTCCTGCAATGGGTGCGTGCTTTTAATATGTTTGCCTCTTCCTGCAATGAGTGCGTGCTTTTAATATGTTTGCCTCTTCCTGCAATGGGTGCGTGCTTTAAATGTGTTTGCCTCTTCCTGCAATGGGTGCGTGCTTTTAATGTGTTCGCCTCTTCCTGCAATGGGTGCGTGCTTTAAATGTGTTTGCCTCTTCCTGCAATGGGTGCGTGCTTTTAATGTGTTCGCCTCTTCCTGCAATGGGTGCGTGCAGTTAATATGTTTGCCTATGCCAGCTCATGCTCTCTCAGTCGATGCTTCACAATATTTTCTCACGGAGAAAACAATACAAACATTTCTATGAGCAATCGCGAAAGAAAATATTTTGAGTATATGCCTAGAGTAATATAATATATGCAAAGTATACTGATAAGGTTTAGACAGTAAATTAGTGTGTGAGGGTGATTATTGCCTGCCCCTCATGATGGTGATAGCGGTCATTGCCCGCCCCTCATGATGGTGATAGCGGTCATTGCCCGCCCCTCATGATGGTGATAGCGGTCATTGCCCGCCCCTCATGATGGTGATAGCGGTCATTGCCCGCCCCTCATGATGGTGATAGCGGTCATTGCCTGCCTCTCATGATGGTGATAGCGGTCATTGCCTGCCTTTCATGATATTAGTAGCGGTCATTGCCCGCTCTTTCTTTCTGTCAGTATGTTGTATTTTGGCACTCTTTCGTTACTGCAAAATGTTATGCTGTCTTTTGTTAACCTTTTAATCTTGGTAGGCAGGCGTATAATAATTACCAAACTTTCAATATTAATGCATTAAGATATTTATAAGACATATCTTATGACTTATAAATTATCACAAAGCAAAAAGATTCATTTTTAATTACTACTGATGTAGTTTTACCCATCTTTAACTTGTGTTTTGTAGAGATGGTAGTGTTACTTCTCACCAGTCAATGAATGTGACTAATTAGCTACTGCACTAACTGTTAATAGCATCTCTTCGATTATATTCAGTACTATTAATAAGATACGCACACACTGCTGTCTCTGCACGCACACACATTCCTATGTACACACACATCGTCTGGCTACTGTGTGTGCGTGTAACCCTCTGGTAGAAAGGACACGCACACGGTGTGTAGGTGCCATACCTCTGTGGCACAAAGAACACGCGCAGTGGCACATGGTGTGGCACTGTGGCAACCCAACTAAATGGCACAGTGTAAGTAACAACAGTTACTTGCTCTATCCATTCACTGTGCTATTGTTATTAAGTAATTGTGTTTTAATTATTTTAATGTTATTCAGGTTGCATGTTCCACCAATGCCTTCACTTTTCACTGCATTGTCTACATTGCCATTCATTTCACTAACCAAAAATATCTTCTAATTAGCAACATATTCCTAATATTTTTTAATGAGCTGAAATGTTTTTAGTTTGTAATTTGTTTTTACGTTTAGAGTAAATACTAAATTTAATATATAAAGACATTAACATTATAACTACCAACCAGTTAATTTAACTGCCTTTTACTCGTCAAAACATTTGTATATCACAAATTATCATTGGTAGATATTGACACTTATATTAGAGTTATTCAAGATTAAAGTATCTTCCAATAATACATTATGACATACAAATGTTTGAAAAGCCAGAACCAGTCTTTTTGACTGGTGGCTATGTGTTAATAGTTTTCACCCATGAAATAAATGCAAGCAAGTCTTTCAGGGGAATTATCTCTCTAGTTAGTCACCTTTCACGCCACATGAACAGTTGTTTATGATAGAGTCTCCCCCCTTAGTTAAATGACATGGCGGAGAAATGAAGTAACCAGTCCTTGTAGCATTACTGAATTACCTCCATTAGGACACCAAGTACTGAATTGGGAGATAAATATTGCCATACCTAACTACACTAATAACTAATATCTAAAAGATTAATATTACAAAATTTAAATATTTTTTCAAATATTATTTCAGTGTTTTAATTTTCCAAATATTTCTTTTAATATTACTTCTTTTAATAATGCATAGTATTTCATTGTTTTCTTATTGCAAAATATCACTTTACCTGCTATCAATGTTTTCTACCCCTACCCTACCTAGCCTATTCACTTTGCCTCATGAAGCTAATATTGTAATTCCACAGAAAGTCTCTCCTTTCTTCACCGAATTGTGTGTCTAGCTTTAGGTTCGTACATCACGAACACTGAGACTGTAAGCCACTGCCTCCTCACGAGTACTCGCAGGGGGTTCGTAAATGTGTCAGACCACTCCCCTGTAATAGTCTGCAGAAAACTCTCATTAAAGCCACATATCATTGCAACGATATAAACACAGAGTAATTAAATAGTATAGTTAGTATGACAGTGGAGGAAATGTTAGATGTCTTACAAGGTCTAGTATGTACTTTGAAACAGAAACAAGGCTAAGTTACGAATTATCGGTCAGTATTACATCTTGGGTCATATAAGAAAAAACAATATGAAATTATTATTATTACACAGTGCTATCTGATAATAATAATTTTTATATTGTTTTTTCTTATATGACCAAAGATGTAGTACTGACATATAATTCGTAACTTACCCTCTTCTATGAACTTTTTATTCACTAAATGGATACTATTTTATTATTCACATCTTTTATTTTCTCCTCCCTTCCGTTAACCCCCCCCCCCCCCCCCCAGTTCATTCATCTGCCCGTTTGGGGGGTGTTCGTTACCGGATGTACGTACGTACGGCGCTCACCTGCCAGGCCACTCTAGCGTCTCAGTCGCTAAAACAACATAACGGACACTAACCGGAAACGTGTCTGCATGCATCTGACTTATCTACACATATTTCTTAGGGGGTGACAGATGTACCTAATACACATTTGCTACATCAGTTGACTGATGTACCTAATACACATTTGCTACATCAGTTGACAGATGTACCTAATACACATTTGCTACATCAGTTGACAGATGTACCTAATACACATTTGCTACATCAGTTGACAGATGTACCTAATACACATTTGCTACATCAGTTGACAGATGTACCTAATACACATTTTCTACATCAGTTGACAGATGTACCTAATACACATTTGCTACATCAGTTGACAGATGCACCTAATACACATTTGCTACATCAGTTGACAGATGCACCTAATACACATTTGCTACATCAGTTGACAGATGTACCTAATACACATTTGCTACATCAGTTGACAGATGTACCTAATACACATTTTCTACATCAGTTGACAGATGTACCTAATACACATTTGCTACATCAGTTGACAGATGCACCTAATACACATTTGCTACATCAGTTGACAGATGTACCTAATACACATTTGCTACATCAGTTGACAGATGTACCTAATACACATTTGCTACATCAGTTGACAGATGCACCTAATACACATTTGCTACATCAGTTGACAGATGTACCTAATACACATTTTCTAACACAAAATCTGTACAATTTGACCACTTTGTTAAAATGAAAAGGTTGAATTGCACCAATTTTGAAAGACATGCGGTAGATGGTAGACATGTGTATCACTGTGTAGTGCTGAGGTTACACAGTAAGTGACCCGCATGAAGTGGGCCTTACTCTGATTTACTCCTGTGTACTAATTTATTTACGACTGCTCACCATTCATTGCAAAGCTGCACAGTGTCTGCTGTGACACGTGGGTTGCCTCTGGTGAACTCTGTGTGATTTAGCTGTCTGTGTAGTGTAATGTAACAACAATACATCACAGCTGTCCCTATTTGCCTAGGCAGCTCATTCATATCCGAAACATCCGGTAAAAGAGATTTGTCTTCAACTCCTGGCCATTCTTCACTTGGTTAGGTGTGCGTGTTTAGCACAATAACTTCTTCAAGAACTAACTAGATGTTGTGACCTTCTATTGTCTTCTAAGAAAGTTCTAAGCTACGAGATGATATATTAGCTAATGATACTCCTAACTCTGACACCAATGAGAGTTCTAATGTTCAACTTTTGGTGCTGAGTGCAGTGTTACTTCTAGTCTGCACTTGTGACTGCTTGTCAAATTATTGTAGCTGATTACTGCTATCGTTATCTCATCAACCTTTTTATATTGTTACGTGTCTTTTTCATCTTGTTACGTCTCTTTTTGATCTTGTTCAGTCTCTTTTTGATCTTGTTACGTCTCTTTTTGATCTTGTTCAGTCTCTTTTTGATCTTGTTCAGTCTCTTTTTGATCTTGTTCAGTCTCTTTTTGATCTTGTTCAGTCTCTTTTTGATCTTGTTCAGTCTCTTTTTGATCTTGTTCAGTCTCTTTTTGATCTTGTTCAGTCTCTTTTTGATCTTGTTCAGTCTCTTTTTGATCTTGTTCAGTCTCTTTTTGATCTTGTTCAGTCTCTTTTTGATCTTGTTCAGTCTCTTTTATCTCATTCAATATTTTCTATATCTTTCATTATTATCTTTTTTTATCTCATTCAGTCTTTATTATTTTCTTCTCATTTCATTTTGAGAGCTCCATTATTAGCATATTAGTTATGTCCATGAAAAGCGTAATTATATATTGAATAGGTATTTCTCCTATTTATAATAACTGAAGATGATATATTCCATTTTCAGTTAATTCCATACCATTCTCATTATAATTAGTTGAACATAAGGTTAGCAATACTCTTCTCCTACCTATAGCAGATCACCAACCTCAGTGTGTTATTCAGTGTGTTCGGTCTCACTTTGCAGACAGTGAATGTGTTACCCTGAAACAAATGGTGAATAAATCAGTTTGTTAATTTAATTTGATCACTGTTTCACTCTACTAATTTCAAATATACTGCAGAGTAATAAAAATAGTTAAATGAACCTTTCAAAAGTAGAATAACAATTAAACTACTATTATCACCATATCAAACCAGGCTTTGCAATTTTCAATTTAATTATGCAATTGATATTTGTTCTAAGTAGTAGATGGTGTGGGTTGAGTAACTAGTTATCGAATGCTTCCATATTATCGATCATATAAAAAAATGTTATATAACTTAAATTTTCTTGAGTTAATGTGGAACAGTTCGTTAACTCGCCACTCTCCCCTAATTCATAGATTGTTTTAGTTACAAAGTGATGCACCTTAATTAACTGTGTCTTTTGGTGTTCCTTTTCCTTGGACAATGTTAGATGACATCATTAAGGTACTGCTTGTTGGGTTGATAACTTGAAACAGGTTTTAGTGTTGCAGGTGCGACCGGAATTAGCTGTTAGTACACACAACTTTAATGAATACTTTCAAGTTTAAATATATATTTTAAATAAATACTATGATGTTTATTCTTTTGAATGCAAACTTGTTTTGATATTCTTGGCCAAAGTAAATTGAATACACATCTTCTTAAGTTTATCTTCAGAGTACCATCAGTTTCTCCCCTTTCTTTACACTAGAAGTTTTCCTTGTAACCGGTGATTTTAGTTATTTGCCTGTATTTCACACCTTTCAGTCATACACTTCCTTCGAAACATCTAATGCATCTTGTTTAACTATCTAATAGTTCTATATTTCAGTTGTAAATCACTCAGTTGCACTACAGTGGTTAGTAGCAAAGTGATGCACTTTATCAGCTATTTGTCAATAGTTACTGAAATCATATGACTATGTTTTGCACATGATAAACAGTTGCTAGCATATTTGCACACACTTACTATTGCTACAACTATAGTCCCCTTGAAAAACATGATTAATAGACTATGTAGAGTAAGTTACGAATTATCGGTCGGTTTCACATCTTCGGTCATGTAAGAAAAAACGATATATTGATAGTATTTTATCAATAAAAAAAAACTAGCAATTATCATATAGTTTTTCTTATATGACCGAAGTTGTGGAACCTACCGCTAATTCGTAACTTACATTATGTCGTTCTATATCCTCTATACTCCCCGTTTCTTTTGCCTATATTTGTGTGATAATATTGGCAATGGTTGAGAGGTCAGTGGATGACTTTAACCTGTTAATTAGTCTATTTTGGCAGAGCTGACGCCCATATTGTGTTGCAGTGAGATTATCAATTAACCCTTAGTTTGCTCTGGAAAATAAACACCAGGATTAGTTTGGTCTGAGTCTGCACCTGGATAATGACCTGAAAATGAAACTGTGAAATTGCAACAACATGTTAGCAATGAGATGCATAGTAAGCTGTGTAATGAGTAGCTATTGTGTTGTTATGTGTGCCCTGTGTTGTTATGTGTACTCTGCTCTCTTCTGTGTACTCTGCTCTCTTCTGTGTACTCTGCTCTCTTCTGTGTACTCTGCTCTCTTCTGTGTACTCTGCTCTCTTCTGTGTACTCTGCTCTCTTCTGTGTACTCTGCTCTCTTCTGTGTACTCTGCACTGTTCTTTGTACTCTGCTCTCTTCTATGTACTCTGCTCTCTTCTATGTACTCTGCACTGTTCTCTGTACTCTGCACTGTTCTGTGTACTCTGCACTGTTCTCTGTACTCTGCACTGTTCTGTGTACTCTGCACTGTTCTCTGTACTCTGCACTGTTCTGTGTACTCTGCACTGTTCTCTGTACTCTGCACTGTTCTGTGTACTCTGCACTGTTCTCTGTACTCTGCACTGTGTAGCCAATGTTTCCAATGCGTGATTCAAAGATTATCATATTCTAAACATCCACCTAAGTAATTAGTAAATAGATGCCATTCCTCTCACTCCCAGTAAACATTGCTAAATAGAAGATAAGGATTTACCTTTGATGAGTAGGAAGGTTTTAAGTACAACATAACTCTAACCAAAGTCATCCCTACTGAAGAGAGAAAAGGCTCGTACTTAGCAAACTTGTGTACAATACACTAACAAGTTAGCACTCTCACTCCTCTGTAATGCTAACTTTTGAGTGTTTTTTTGTGTGGTAAAAACACCTTAAAATTGCAAGTATTTCTGTGTGGGCTGAAAATTTAATGCAAGATAATTTTGACTAATTTCTATAATTTATCGACTGAAATTGTGCTACCAGACACTATCCATTATCACTGTCTTTTCCTTTATTCCAGCAGAACTGAGTAGAATAGCAATAGTGTATTTAGATGTGTGTGTTTGGTGGTGCAGTATATATCCTGTTGTTCTTTGTTTGACATATGGTCACTACTCCTTGGCAATGAAAGTGAAGTGACGCTAAAAAACTAGCTGGGGCTTTGCAGCTGTAGTGCCCTGCGTAAATACATGCATCTGCTGCTGCTCACTTTCTGCACTGCATGCTAAAAAATGAACAGAATGCTTCTCTCTCTTTGGTGGCTTAACATCACCACGAACTTTCTTACCTTCCATGTGATTTTATCCGTGAAGTATATCTAGATGAAGAGGTGATAGAGGCAAGCTTTTTTCACTCATAATTGGTTGGTCCAGTTTGCAATGGTAACTAAGAATAACTTCGCCTAAAAACTGCTAGATCTAATCATGTAAATATGCACTTTAGACTCACTCTCTACTAGTGCAAATCTGCTGACTCGTACTTTAAAATATAACTCTCCATGCAACTCGTACTTTAAAATATAACTCTCCATGCAACTCGTACTTTAAAATATAACTCTCCATGCAACTCGTACGTTAAAATATAACTCTCCATGCAACTCGTACTTTAAAATATAACTCTCCATGCAACTCGTACTTTAAAATATAACTCTCCATGCAACTCGTACTTTAAAATATAACTCTCCATGCAACTCGTACTTTAAAATATAACTCTCCATGCAACTCGTACTTTAAAATATAACTCTCCATGCAACTCGTACTTTAAAATATAACTCTCCATGCAACTCGTACTTTAAAATATAACTCTCCATGCAACTCGTACTTTAAAATATAACTCTCCATGCAACTCGTACTTTAAAATATAACTCTCCATGCAACTCGTACTTTAAAATATAACTCTCCATGCAACTCGTACTTTAAAATATAACTCTCCATGCAACTCGTACTTTAAAATATAACTCTCCATGCAACTCGTACGTTAAAATATAACTCTCCATGCAACTCGTACGTTAAAATATAACTCTCCTTGCAACTCGTACGTTAAAATATAACTCTCCATGCAACTCGTACGTTAAAATATAACTCTCCATGCAACTCGTACTTTATAATTGAAATCAATAGCGCAAGTTAAACTAAATAATGAAAGTCAGAAACAGCTGTGGCTGCAACTCACAAGTTAGGTTCTAACTCTCACTGCTCATATGCACCACTTTACAATGGCTAGTTTTAGTGCATTTCTCTGTATGCTGTAATTAACGTCTCTCCCAATCTGGTGCAGTGAGTGGGCGTGCCCTCGAATCCCCAGGACTCCAATAAGTCTAACCCCTTACAGATAGCTTGCCATTACTATTATATGAAGGGTATTCTTGCTAAGCTTCTTGAGTTGATATCGGACCGATATGACTCTCTTTGTTCTTGTAGAAGGAGCACTGAAGTAACTCGATATAACCCCTTGTGTGATGGAACCCCTGTAAAGGAGTAACTCGGTGTGATGTACATTGTACAGGTAGGGAAGTTACGAATTATCAGTCGGTTCCACATCTTCGGTAATATAAGAGAAACCGATATAGTAATTATTTTATATTTGTTTAATTATTATTATATAGTTTTCCCTAAATGACCGAAGATGTGAAACTGACCGGTAATTCTTAACTTACCCCAAATTGATGCAATGTTTCGCCATATTTTGTAGTGAACTTTTATAAACTGAAATTAGCATCATGTGGCTATGTTTAAACTACTAGTTAGGATTTTCAAGTCGCTTATTCATCTCCAAATTACTTTCATTTTGATAAGTATTGCTAATTTTAAATATTTCATAGCCCTTAACTAATGATATAATTTCATTATTTGGTGAATTGATATTTTTGAAATTAATTTAATATTAAGGAATTTAGTTTTGCGGACCCTGGAAAGATATCTTCTATTTTTTTATTTCGCATAATCCTCCTTGCCGTATTGTCTACCTTTAACTCTCTCTTTGTTCTATTTGGTAGATAATAAGTGGCACTTACACCAAGTTTGGGCGTCAATTTAGTGTTTGGAATGCCTCCTTTACATTGGTGAACTTCATTACTCCCCTGTTAGGATATGTTGCTTTCACTGTGTTGAAATGACACGCTTGTGACCTATAGTGTGTCACGAGAACTACCAAATGTCTTCTCCCTATACTCTCTGACCTTCAGAGTGGTGTGGCCTGGTACACTGGGTACACTGGTGTGGCCTGGTACAGTTGGTACACTGGTGTGGCCTGGTAAAACTGTTTTTCATCTTAAATTAATAATAATTTTCAGTTTTATATGACAATTTAATCTAAACCAGATGCGAATTAAAATAAACATGAAACTTTCAATTTATTACTCAAATAAAAACTCATTGAAACATATTAATTGTAGAGATCGAGAGAGAACACTGCTGCAAGAGTAGCTAGCTAGTGTGGAGATATGTTATGTTTAAGATAAACTGTTGCTAAATTCCTCTTGTTCTAAACAGGTGGATGATGTAGGTTAGAAGATAAACAGAGTACCGATATATAAATATCTTTAGATGTTATCTTAATGTTGCCTCTGAATGGTGATGTCCTCACTCTAAATGACAGGAGTGTTGTTAAATAAATGGGCGTTTGGTCTTTAGATATCACTAGCTAACGGAGCATTTATATCTGCTCTTTATTGGACTTCTTGCGATGTATTCATTTCTCTGTTTTTATGAGTGACTTAGTGAACTTTGAAATGTCTGCTGAGAATTAATAATTGGTGCCAAAATGTGAAACTTTTACGCAATTCTAAGAATAAAAACAACAGGCAGTTAATGTAAGATAATGCAACTCAAATACTTTGCTAACTAAAGAACTTCAATCATTTATAATGCTTTGCAGTTGTCTATTCAATATATTGCAATAGGTTTAATGTGGTATAAGACAAATGGAGTAAATTCTTCACACATATATAATGTTTACTCGTATACATCCGATGCATATTATTTATTGAAATAAAGTACAGTGGAGCTCTTCAATTATGGACAACTGAGCAGTCCATTGATTTTGTACTCCATAAATAATATACCAAGCGAAATAAAGAAGAAAGTATTGTGAAGTTTGGCACAAAGCACATACTTATTATTTGGTAGAAGAATACCCTTTTACCTATGAGAAATTAGATTACATTTAAAAACAAAAATAGTGAGTAAAATTGTAAGTACGCAACTTAAAATGTTACTGTACTTTTTGTTGCATTGTTAATGATGTCCTTTCTTACATTGGTGTCTTCAATAACATCCTTTAATACGTTGACTACAAAGTGGTACACATTTGCACCACTTTGTATATTGTTGGTACAGAAGGTGGTACAAATTTATACTGGGCTATCAATCTGTTAAACCTGAATTAAATTGTTACCATGTGTACCACATTTATACCATATTTTCTATCATAATACAGATATATCAATAGGTTACACAGAGCTATACAATTCAGTTTCTATCCTACTGTACTAGCAACATTACACGTATTTTATTAAAGTAATAATATAATTAATGTTTTAATTTATACTTTATTACGACTTCATTTCAATTACTCGTATTTTCTGTATGCCTCTTTAGTGAACAATTTTGAACACATTAAACTCTTCAATACTTCATTAAAGAGTGAACCTTTAATACGCTCTTCAAGTATAGCAGTTAGTTTTCTTTTAATAGTCCCAAAAAAGTCTCTCACTATTTTTCCCTATAAGATACTGCCCATTGATGCTATGCAGTACTATTAGTCTTCAGATCAAACCTCAGTGCTAAAATAGCTAGTGTATGTACATTGTACTGCTGTTATCTAGTCTTGTCTTAACTATCCTACATAGAAACTCTTGGCAAAGTTCGATTAAAAGGAGAAATAACGATGAGAACCTTTTTGTTCATTTAATTAATCATTTAGTAGGTTTGTAAATTACATTAAAGTTGATGTATTTACATTATTTTGAGGCTAAACCTTAATTCTGATTTATTTTTGAAGTGTTTCTTCTTTACATTATTTTGTCTGTATTAAAATATAAATAAGTCTGTAGTTTCAAAAATTTTCATTTGTGAATATTGTACACAACTTCAAATGCACTACTTAAAATAGTCTTTTTAGACTACACTACTTAAAACATTGTGTCATCCGATGTTGTTTTTAGTTGTGTTTTACTAGCGTGACGTCATGGCAGGTAATGTGTACCTACTGTAGTCTGTACATCGTGACTGTTCACGACTCCGCCCCTCTGCACTAGCCTTATAAAGAGGCTGCATTGCTAGGAAAGCACTGCTACAATAGCCTTTCTCACGGAACAAGCGGCACAGCCTGTGGGAACTAGCCACCTCACCTAGCACTATGTAAAGCACCAACAAGATATCTTATTGTCAGCTATGCATTTTCAGATATTAGGGAGAAAAGTTCAGTCAATACTCATTGTCATTGTTTAATTCAACTTAATAATTGTTTTCTCGATTTCTTTTATTTTTTGATGAAAGTTCCATAATTTGAATTCTTCATAAACATCCACTAAAGGTCCGTATGCATTGTTTACCACCATATAATTATGTAATTTGCTTGTATTCTTAAAATAAAAAGTCACCAAAATTATCGAGCGAAATGCTATAAATTTGTATCCGTGATTCAGATGAATGTATCCGTACATCCTAGATACTGACTGGAAAGCTGCTAAAGTCACGTAATCGAAGATTTTTTTTTCATTTTACACTCTGATGAATGTTTTGACATGACTACTGTGCTCTCACTTTTGTAGCAATATAGTCACACAGACCAGCACTTAGCAAATGAGACGAAGCAGTCGATATTATACGAGTGAATGGTGTCTGCAATATGCAGGTAGTAAGCAAGACATACATTGATGTTTGTACAGTTTGGTAGAGGCTTTTGGCTAAAAGAGTACAATAATAAGGGTAGTGTAATAATATAACAAAAAACAAGTTTCTCTGATAAATTAAATCTTACTAATTTTTCGTCGTGTAGCTATCCGGATTTTTTTTTTAATATTTCCAAAAAGTTTCTTCTCGAAATGTGAAATTAGGAAATAATCATTACATATACACTTTTCTTTGACTGTATATTGTAGATGGTGAGATATTGTTCATTCAATATAGTTCCTAATTATTTTGACTTGTTGGTGTTTTCATGCTCCGTCTCTCGTGGCTATGTTCTATTGAGGCAACACTCCCTCCCCATCTCAGAGATTTCCTCGCTATTTCTCTGTGCCGTGCCCTGTGTCCGAGAAAACCTCTCCCAGTTCTTTGGGCACTGTGCTTCATTGTCCAGTCATTGTTTGTTCAGTGCATTGTCACTGCACTTTGAACCTCTGTGACAATTAGCCTGCAGAAGAAACACTCTAGTGTTACATCTCTTAACTATTATTTCTAACAGTTACAATGTGAATTGTTATAATGATATATTTGTGTAGTTTAGATATCATTTAGTTACTAGTATCTCAGTTACCTTTGACTGATTAGCTCAACACCAAGCACTCAATTTGACTGGTTTCTACTTTTAAACGATTGTATCTCATAAATTATTATTGGTAGATCGTTTATAATATAATGAGACACTTATTTAAGTTTTATATTAATTGGTGGTACCATGGTCACCAATTAATATAAAATAATGTCTCGATTTCTTATGAAAAATTCAAAGTATCGATCTTCTAATAATTTAATTTATGAGATACAAATGTTTGGAAAGTAAAAACCAGTCCAATTTTCTTGGCAGTTGTAGTTTTAATTACCTTCCAGTGATCGATTCTATCTTCATTTCATTTCTCTTCTAAGATAGTTCAGTTTAATTTCCTTTTGACGTCAGGCTTCTGGTTCAGAGAGATTCAATAAATAAGTTTTGTCGCTATCTTCTGACAGTTTCTTTTTCTACCCTTTGTTTGTTTGTAAGAACATATTAAATGATATGGAAGTTTGAATAATAGTTAATAATGTATCCTGAGGTGGGAAAAATTTCAAATTATCAGGACATGTAACATTTCTAATAAATTTTAAATGGTTAATTTATTCCTTCTCAAAACATTTTGTTGCTTAAGAATTTTGTTCGGAAAAGATGAATAAATTCTTCCAATTTTTTTAATTCATTTGTGAAATTGAAAGTATCTCTAAATAAAATTATTAAAGTGATATAAAGAATTAAAAGATTGACTTTAAAAAATATAGTTCAAAGTGCATTAGCTGTCCCTATTTCCTGTCGCCGAGTGTTTGTTTGAAGTAAATCTCTTGAATTAGAGTCTAGCTATCCCTAGTAGCACTAGTGCTGGCAGCACTAGCCACAACTACAGCATTGCTAGGTTCTGGCCCTCTGAGCAGCACTAAGCTAACCTTATTCCTTATTAATAGACACTCATCTGTACCACTGCCAAAATATTTATCATCTTAGTTTGATGGCTGGTTATAGGCCATTAGAGTGAGAACTGCTATCAAACCGCTCTTTGGCTCATGGAATACATACCATTTATATTACTAAATCTTCCATCAGTTACCCATATAGATATACAATAAAACGATATGCCCCCTCTATACATCTAACTGATAAGTTTTTCATTTATACCTCAGACCGAAAGTTACGAGACCGAATTTTCCGTCCATATCTCATGTTAAATAAATATCAAAACACATCAAAAGGACTAATGTTACGAATTATTTCACAACAGTTAATGATGTCATCCTCTTTTAATAAATACACTACACATTTTAGTACTCATAATTTCAACTTTTTCCATTAGTGTTCTTTAAGAGAATCATTGTAGAATGAGTCCATTACCTGTGTGATGGTATATAGCTAATCATTCATTGAGATAAAGAGTACTCATAGTAACATGGTTTCTATTTGTCATGTTCTAATAAATCATGATGTTCTTCATACTAATGTGTTATTTGTATTGATTATATTGTATTTATGAGTTACACACCATTTCCAGTGATATACTGTTCTATTATTGACAGTAATTTGCTCATCAGTCAAAGAAAATGTTTATTGGCTACAAACATCCATTGCACAAAGTGTGTCTTTTTCTCTTATGTCCTTGTTATTCACTATTGTTTTTGCACTGTAATTACATGCGTCAGTTACAGTGACTATAGCTAATAAACGCCTTAATCAACTTAGCAACTTGTTCACAGTGCAATTGTTTAATCTTGTAACGATAATGCGTTCTTAAAGGTGCGTTTTGCTTGTAGCGATTGTTGCGATGATCGCCCAGCAATAGGAATACATTGAACTTAGTGCTCAGCGATAATCGCTCGTTGCAAAACAGCCACATATGACTAGCATTGAACTAGTGCTGCGATCATCACTGAGCGACGATAGCTGGGCGATGATCGCAACAAAAGCTTCATACAAACCGTACCTTTATAACGATAATACGTTCTTGTAACGATAATGCGTTCTTGTAACGATAATACGTTCTTGTAACGATAATGCGTTCTTGTAACGATAATGCGTTCTTGTAACGATGATACGTTCTTGTAACGATAATGCGTTCTTGTAACGATAATACGTTCTTGTAACGATAATACGTTCTTGTAACGATAATACGTTCTTGTAACGATGATACGTTCTTGTAACGATGATACGTTCTTGTAACGATGATGCGTTCTTGTAACGATAATGCGTTCTTGTAACGATGATGCGTTCTTGTAACGATGATGCGTTCTTGTAACGATGATGCGTTCTTGTAACGATAATGCGTTCTTGTAACGATAATACGTTCTTGTAACGATAAAACGTTCTTGTAACGATGATACGTTCTTGTATCGATGATACGTTCTTGTAACGATGATGCGTTCTTGTAACGATGATGCGTTCTTGTAACGATGATGCGTTCTTGTAACGATGATGCGTTCTTGTAACGATGATGCGTTCTTGTAACGATGATGCGTTCTTGTAACGATGATGCGTTCTTGTAACGATGATGCGTTCTTGTAACGATGATACGTTCTTGTAACGATGATGCGTACTTGTAACGATGATGCGTACTTGTAACGATGATGCGTTCTTGTAACGATGATGCGTTCTTGTAACGATTATACGTTCTTGTAACGATGATGCGTACTTGTAACGATAATGCGTTCTTGTAACGATAATGCGTTCTTGTAACGATAATACGTTCTTGTAACGATAAAACGTTCTTGTAACGATGATACGTTCTTGTATCGATGATACGTTCTTGTAACGATGATGCGTTCTTGTAACGATGATGCGTTCTTGTAACGATGATACGTTCTTGTAACGATAATACGTTCTTGTAACGATAATACGTTCTTGTAACGATAATACGTTCTTGTAACGATGATACGTTCTTGTAACGATGATACGTTCTTGTAACGATGATGCGTTCTTGTAACGATGATGCGTTCTTGTAACGATGATGCGTTCTTGTAACGATGATGCGTTCTTGTAACGATGATGCGTTCTTGTAACGATGATGCGTTCTTGTAACGATGATGCGTTCTTGTAACGATGATGCGTTCTTGTAACGATGATGCGTTCTTGTAACGATGATGCGTTCTTGTAACGATGATGCGTTCTTGTAACGATGATGCGTTCTTGTAACGATGATGCGTACTTGTAACGATAATGCGTTCTTGTAACGATAATACGTACTTGTAACGATGATGCGTTCTTGTAACGATGATGCGTTCTTGTAACGATGATGCGTTCTTGTAACGATAACACATTCTTGTAACGATAACACGTTCTTTTTGTTTTCTCTTGTATGTTCCGTATGTACAAATTGCTCTTTAACCTTTTTGGGTAAAGGTCAAGAGTTTCACCCCTAAATTCTAACTGAGGGCAATGATCAGTTCTCGTGACATGTTACACTTTAGCACTCCTCTCAAATTCGCATCAACTTACTGCAATGATTAAAAGAAAGATACGGAGAGTTGGAGAGAATGGCAAATTGTGATCTTTACCCTCTGAGTAATTTTAATTAGGGCAATCGATAGTGCGTAGTCTTGACTGCTTTTTATACTCGTATTAGTTAGGAATTGTATTAATTATTTCGGGTAAATAACGCATATTAATATCTTGAATAGCTTCACTTATTTGTGATAATGGTGGTTAAATAGAATTATTCGTTGATAAAGCTATATGCTATTAGTAGTAAAATCCTTCTTAATTTGTCAAAGGTCCCCTCCACTTCTTAGTTTTCATTGCTCTATTCATTAGAACTAAAGCTACTGGTTATAAAACTCCAAACCATCTGTAATGTGGTTAAAATTAATCCATATTTTTTTAAATATATATGTAATATAATTTATTGTGTTGTGTTTCACACAACTTTCTAATCTAATTGACATCATAAACAAAGAAAACGACTAAAGATACTTTGTAACATTTCTAAACAAAAATGTAGTTGACTGACATATTACACAATGGTATATATAAATGGCTACTCATACCATTACCTAAGTACTGTTACCCCAAAACACAGTAGGTGACCCATATAATACCTAATTACCATCCAATATACGACAATACGAGAGATAGTATCCCTTTCTTGTTCTTCTACTTAATCTGTTAGAAAGTTGGACAGTGACGGTTGAGAGTGAGTGAATATTTCTTATATAATTAATTACGAAGTGAATACTTGATCAATTTCTTTTCTGTTAAATGTTTTATGTTATATAACTTTAGCATTACAAATTAAAAAATAGTCATTTTTACCGAGAGTTGAGGGGACCTTTAATTAAATTTCTACTCATTCTATAAGCAGTTTTCTCCACCATTGAAAAAAGTATAAATAGAATTAACAATTTTATTTAGCAATGTGCTTTTTTTGTTGAATGGCTTTTTATGAGCTATAAAGCCTATGGTTTGTGAGGTGGATTGTTGTTCTTTACAGATTATAATGCATGGGAGTATATAGTAATATACACGCCTCTTGCTCTATAGGTACTAAATCTGCAGTGTTGTCTCTCTTTCAGTTGTAAAGTTATTTGGTCTCGTGACAAATTTGTAGCATATGAAAATAATTATCTAGAAAACTATTTATAAAATTGACATCATTCACACATCACATATTATTATCCATGTCCTTCAAATTAAATGATTGTGTAAAGTGTTGCTAAAATAATTAACCGTAGTTAGAGAGAATTTAGACATACATTAAATATGAAAAATGTACTTAAATTCTACTTCTATAATCAACAATATTCCTCTAAAATAATTTTGAATATATTTTTCAATTTTTGGAATAACATATTTGTTATTATGTTGTTTTAAAAATTTCAGTTTCTGAATTAATATATTAGATTATTTTATAAATGTTGGAATATCTTCCCAGTTCAGTTCTAATAGCATCATTCAGTTATTTCATTTCTAGGATGTATAATCTTTTTAATTATTAATTCCCTCATCGCTACAGTGCATTTGTTTCCCTTATAAGCTGCGTTGCCTTTCTCTTTGGCAAAGCAAACATTGAATACATTATAACCTACCACCTTCACTCCTAACAAACGTACTCTGATGTCATCTCAAAGTACATACGCTACGCTCTTATTACCACTGAAGAAAAGCTCTAAAACTACATCCAATTATTGTAACTGTCGAAATGCTCATATTTATTGTGGAGGTGTACTAGAACTTTAGTAGCTGCATTAGCCTAAGTACAATGTCACATTAGTGTCCATTTCAAGTAGTACTCTTGTATTGCCATAGCGTATCAGTGATTTTTAATGGAATTATAGCACTTTTATGTAGCGCTAGGCCTTTTCTACTTCCTTACTAGTGTAATGCTTGATGTCCTATGCTAGAGACTTTCCTTTCTCACTGCTTATGGCTGAAACAGACGTTAAACCCCTACTAAAATCTATCCTTCAATTCACATTCACCATCAGATAGTCACTAATTTAACTCTTCTTACCTCTGTTTTTTACTAACAGACAGAGCTTTAAAAACGTACATTTTCAAGAGGTTAATATTGTGGCAATGGCCCTTCCTCTGTTCATTTCCCCGGTGTATATCTCTACCAGGTGAACCGTATACCAACTCTTTGAGTGTTTCCTATCAGTGAATTGTGTCACTATCCGATAACATTGTGCCGCATGCCTATTGTCTAAAGGTGAATGCATCAAACCTATACAGATAATAGGGACGGATGTTATTAATTTGGTTAATGAGCTCTTCATCTATAAACTATAATATTATTTCTAGCGTAATAATATATATAGCATAAAATTATCGCGAATTATTCACGGATATATATTTGACAGGATTTGTTGAATTATTTTAATCATATGTGCGGTTAGTCCAGTCGTCTAATATATTGTTTTGTTTAGACGTCTATCTCTTATGTGGTTAGTCTAGACGTCGATCCAATATCTTGAAATATATTTTATCGATATTGCTATTGCACAGTCTGTGAATGGCCATAAATTTCCGTGATAACGAGCATGTTATCTAAGCAGGTAGATGTTAAGAGTGATGTAAATTGGTTTGTGACCGCAGCACATGCTTAAAACAGTGGAAGTGAAAAGATAAATTGACATTATGAACTGTGTGCTTATTTTGATTGCTGTCTAATCATTAGGGCAACTTACGAATTATCGGTCAGTTTCACATCTTCGGTCACATAAGAAAAACGATATAATAATTGCTATCTAATTTTTATTGGTATCCATGATACCTACAGGTATCATGAATACCGCATAGAATAACTAATATATTTTTTTGTTTTATGACCGAAGACGTGAAACAGACCGATAATTCGTAAATTACCCTATTTCCCAATAGCATTCCTAGTTTCACGCCCTGTACTGTCGAAAGTGGTCAATAATGTGGTACCCTCATGTAGCGTCTCCCCTCTTTTCGTTAGGCCTGTTTTGTGAGGGAAGAAAGCTGCTCTATCTACCAATCACAGCACTAATGCAATAACAACTAACTCTCTTTTCATTAGTGCTTTAGATTGCCTTTAATTAAACACATTGATGGACTCCTCTAATTAAACATTTCGAATTATTATAACTTCCTATCGAATTATTAAAAAAGAAGTATCTTACCATTAATTATTTATACAAATGTTTGCAAAGGAGCAGTGAAATTGGCTATTTGGTAGTGTTAAATGTTACTTAATCCTACCATTGCTGTTACTATTGCAGAGTGTGTAAGGTTGAACTAACCTGACTTGCCATTTAATAACCTATCTGCTATCCCCATTACTCTGACCACCATTAAACGCTTTAGTTATTGCTGTCTGTCACAGTACTAGATGAACAGTCACTGTTTGTTGACTTATCTGCTAATGTTTGCCATGCAATTAGTCATTTCTCAGTGAATATTACCTTCGCGCTTATTATTTAACTAATGCTTATTGATCAGTGTCCTAAGATGGTGAATAAGTGAGGTGACTATTGATCTTCTTTTGTAAGGTCATTTAGGTAAGACCGCAAAACAGTTCTCGACATTGACTGGCGATTAGACCAAGGAAGTATATGCAACTAACCACTTCGCTGTGATTACCTATCAATGAAAGGTTAGAGGTTTGCAGGGAAATATCGTGTGGTGAACTTCTTACCTGCTCATGCACAATGTCCTTACGTTCTTAGGCAGCGTGCATTCATTGGAATAGTACTAATTTCAAGAAGTTAGCCCATTCATCATGCTGGAAACTATGATAGAAGTATGCCCGTGTACCGTGAATCTGTAAGCCAGCTGATTGCCAAATCGTGGTATTTAACCAAAGAACTTTTAACTTCTGACACTAACACAACAACTCGATAACAATAATTCATCAAAAATGTTCTTTTCTTATCTATTTATTACTTTGGTTAATGTTCGCGCCAATGCATATTTTCTTCATTTGTTCAGATTTAATGCCGTCCTTTTTGTCCCGTATTGTTACGTGCACTGGGCATTAGTGAAGTAAAAATTTCATTATAGCAATGGTTCTGTCTCATCTCCCTAATACCTAAGATCTTACCGAGTTATTACTTGCAATACTCTTATGAGCTGTTTGCAATGAGTGCCATAGGCCAGCACTAGCCTAGCTGTTTCTGGCTGGTGTTGCTAGCATTCCTCAGTGCGAGCACAGCGCTATTATCAGCGACCACTGCTCCGTTCACTTCCGGTGAGTAGTTAGTACTTACGGTGATTGTGATGCACAGGTGCTACGCTCATCCTTAAATGATAAACACCGAGAAACAGCCTACTAGCTCAGCCTACTGTCAAACACTGTGCCTACTGTCAAACACTGTGCCTACTGTCAAACACTGTGCCTACTGTCAAACAATGTGCCTGCTGTCAAACAATGTGCCTGCTGTCAAACACTGTGTCTACCGTCAAACACTGTGCCTGCTGTCAAACACTGTGCCTACTGTCAAACACTGTGCCTACTGTCAAACACTCTGACAGGAGTGTTCCCATTATAATTTTCCAGAGTTAGAGTATTCTATTTGCCATACATAATACTTTAATGTTCCCATAAAGTTTCTATCAAACACAAAAGAGTGCATCTACGAAAATGAACTGGAACAGTTTATTGGTACTTGGAAGCACATCTGCCAAACGATGCACAGAACAAAGTATATAGTGCAAATACAGGCATTGTACGTACTATAATTGTTAGCAATTTATTGATTAAAGTAGCTTTAGTCAATAGGGCTATTTAGTTAAAAAGAAATAAAATGTAAAAATGAAAATCACAAGACCCATTATTAACTTGCATTGTTTGTACTGATAGAAAAAAAAACTGAAATTACAGTTTTGCAAGTCTTATAAAAAGTCATAATTAAAACAAAAAAAAATTTTCTTCAATGTATGGAAACAATAAAAAACGTCCAATTTTATTACTGCAATGATAAAAACATTCCAATCATAATCACTATTAAGTCTATAACTAAAATCGCCAACATAGTTATGCCTATCACTTCACATAAAAAATGTACCTCTACAATTCGCCAAAGAAATGAACTTTTACTGTAGCAAAGCAGCCAGTGCACCTATATTAGGCTCTTGTACCAGGTAAACTTCAGGCACTTGCTGTAGAACATTGTGTGGATTTTTCCGATATTACGAGGTAGAGAGTTTCGTATGTTAATGGCTGTAATCTGAGTTTTCTGTGACAGTTAATATAAATTGGGACAAAATCTAGTCGTTTTGATGGTTTTTGTTATGATAACTATGAGAACAGTAGTGAAATATGAATAGAGAATTTTAATGTTGTGAAAGATTTAAAAAGAGACTCCAAATTTCGTAACTCCAGTGAGCGTTGGTTCACAGAGCCCTTCATTAGAAAGAAACTTTGAAAACTTAGGCTTTAGTTTATTGTTAACATTGCAAAACCTCTAATTACCCCAGGCTAGCAAACCATATGAAAATACACCAAACTATAATAATTCAAACCTAATCAGTAACAATATCATGTACTCTCCGTATCACTCCTTTGGCTTTTCATACAGACAGACAATAAGTGTTCCTTGATATTAAGCCCCCTATCTATATATAATCTCGCGTAGCAATTTACTGCATACGACTGTTACTGCATTATTTCATTGAAATGAATTGCTTGCTAACCTATGGATATGGGTACATTAGATTGTTACGATGTGGAGCAAGTTTGGTTTCATTTAGCCACATTGTTAGCGTTAACTTTGCGAGGATCTATTTGCTGCATCCGTATTTTGATTTTGAATATTCCTCAATAAACGTAGAGCTTATACAATGAGTTTTGTAACGAATGGGTAATAGTTATCGTAAATTAACGTATTAGTAGCTATACATTGTCAAAGGTCCATGCACTAAATGATCTTCATTATCAATTATATTCTAATAAATAAATATATCATAATATTATTCTAACTACTAAATAATTGATTTAAAATCCTTGACATGAGGTGAATAGTTGCTAATTATGCAGTAGCGACATACTTTCTTAATATCTGGTCGATTGATTTTATATATCAGAAATGTGAGATTTAATGGTGCAGAAATTTTGACCAAGAATAATTAGATTTGAAACTAATGATTGAATTACAGGTATTATTTTTTAGTTCTATTGCTAAAGCTTTATTCTTCTAGTTATTTAGTGTAAATAGGACTGTAGCTCTTTGCCATCTCATTTCACTGTGTTCCGATGCTAACATCTTGCTTTCTGTTGCAGTGAAGCCAGTGGTGCAAAGGGTGAAGACACTCCGTCTCTCCAGGGAAGACTTTGAGGTGATAAAAGTTATTGGCAGAGGTGCCTTTGGGGAGGTGTCTGTGGTGAAGTTAAAGACTACGGACAAGGTCTTCGCCATGAAAACTCTCAACAAGTGGGAGATGCTCAAAAGGTGAGGACACTAGTGTCATAGCTCTAGAGCAGTGGTTCTTAAAGTGATGTGCCCGACACCCTTTGGGGCCTGTAATTTTTATAGGGGATGCCTGGGAAGTCTATAGGGGATGCCTGGGAAGTCTATAGGGGATGCCTGGGAAGTCTATAGGGGGTGCCTGGGAAGTCTATAGGGGGTGCCTGGGAAGTCTATAGGGGATGCCTGGGAAGTCTATAGGGGGTGCCTGGGAAGTCTATAGGGGGTGCCTGGGAAGTCTATAGGGGGTGCCTGAGAAGTCTATAGGGGGTGCCTGGGAAGTCTATAGGGGATGCCTGGGAGGTCTATAGGGGGTGCCTGAGAAGTCTAGGGTGACTGGGAAGTCTATAGGGGGTGTCTGGGAAGTCTATAGGGTGACTGGGAAGTCTATAGGGGGTGTCTGGGAAGTCTATAGGGGGTGCCTGAGAAGTCTATAGGGGGTGCCTGGGAAGTCTATAGGGGGTGCCTGGGAAGTCTATAGGGGGTGCCTGGGAAGTCTATAGGGGGTGTCTGGGAAGTCTATAGGGGGTGTCTGAGAAGTCTATAGGGGGTGTCTGAGAAGTCTATAGGGGGTGTCTGAGAAGTCTATAGGGGGTGCCTGAGAAGTCTATAGGGGGTGCCTGAGAAGTCTATAGGGGGTGCCTGGGAAGTCTATAGGGGGTGTCTGAGAAGTCTATAGGGGGTGTCTGAGAAGTCTATAGGGGGTGCCTGAGAAGTCTATAGGGGGTGCCTGAGAAGTCTATAAGGGGTGCCTGAGAAGTCTATTTTATATGTTACTTATAAGTTCGGTTCTTGCTGCTAACATCATGTAGAATATACATGAAGTATGTTTTAAGTTTATTTGCATTTTAAATTCTAACATTATAGTAACGAACTATATTATTACCGTTGCTTTTCAATCTGTTCATTAGTTGAAGGGGGGGGGGGGGGCAGTAGATAGATTTAAATGCTCCAATATATTTCAATTAATTAACTTATTAGCTAACTTTCCTAAATTTTCCCCTGTACATTGCCCAATGATACTCATAATAGTTCAGTGTTTCTCACTTCTTCCATAGCTAAATCCTATTGCACTCAGTGTTACTCGTTCCCTCACCTCAACTGACAATGTGTGTGTTTTTTCAGGGCTGAGACTGCGTGTTTTCACGAGGAGAGAGATGTGCTGGTGTTTGGTGATCAGAGGTGGATCACCAACCTCCACTACGCCTTTCAAGACAACACAAACTTGGTGAGAAACGAACTCTAATCTAGAGTCATACATATCAAAAGCATTATAACAGCTAGGTTATCATTTTTAACATCACTTGCAGTTTTGGAGGATGTCGCTAGGGTTATGCTATTTTGTGTTAGGTAGCTTCGTAGGCTTCAACTACTATCAACTCTTCATTTTCCTCTTTCATCTATGTGGGCAGTCACCAGTGTTTGTGTCTCATTTTGTCACATTCCTTAGTGAGACTGGTGGTAGGTGACTTAGTTCATGGAGTCACTTTCCTTTCTGTCTGCTCCTTCCAGTCCCTTGTATTTTTCATCTTGACATGAGCGATATGACCATTAGTACCGAAAAAGATCTCAAAGCTCTACTATTCACTTGATTTCAGAGGCCAAGATGTTATTGTATACGGTATAATATTCATATTAGTAAAGGGAATTGGCTAATGACGCTAAAAAGGCATCTTTTACCAAAGTATCCATTGGTAGCCTTTTAATTGTTATATTGGTTCTCTTTACTCCTTCAAGAGGTTATTAAAGAGTAAACGTTGAATGTATTTTAGGTGTCGAGTTTACGAATAGAAATATGTCTTCATCATCAGGGACGAAGGTTGAAAACCTGCTCCTAACAATGAATTGCTATGGCAAACTGTCGTATGTTGGATTCATTCTTTCTAAGAGCTCAAAGTCCTATATTTGTATTATATATTTTCCTCTTCTAATTTTGATAGTTCATAGAAACCACTGTATTTGAAATATAGCTAGCTATTGCTGACAAAATTATCCTTCTAGAGCTAAATCTGATACTTGTAAATTTATTATTAATATTAGAGGTAAGTGTGTAACAATATGATTAACAGTATCAGTCTAACCCCTATAAACTCCTACATTTCAAATTCTAATATGAGGCCGTCAACCTCTTTAGCTATATTTTCATACTTCTCTCATTTCATTTATTCTTAATATTTTTACTATCTTTGAACCATATTGGTGACTGTTACTCTAGTAATCGCTGTTCCTGAGTATCCTCTTTTTAACCACTGTGTGTACTCAGGAACACCGAACATGCAGGATTAGTAAAAAAATTAGGGTCAATATGGTTTTGGGAAAGAGAAAGAAAAAATAGTGAAAGAAATGAGGTAATATAATTATTATACAGCTATAGAGGTTGGTAAGATTTTAGTAGAAATTAAAATGTAAGAGACTTAGAGAGTTATTCCCTATAGCTACTTCTAATATTTGAAATAGATTTAAGGAAGTAGATTTAGCTTTAGAATCTAGAGCAGTGGTTCTTAAAGTGGGGTGCCCCGCACTCCTTTGGGGCCTGGATTGTTTATAGGGGTGCCTGGGAAGGCTGTTTTATATGTTAGTTCGGTTTTTTGCGGTTAATCTGCAGAATACGGTATTAATTGTAATTAGTATCCAACTACAATTAATAATAATCGTATCGTTTTTTCTTAAATGATAAAATGTTTTGTGAAAAAAGTAGGAGGGGCTTAGAAAAAATTCTGGTGGAATGAGTTTAAAAACCCTGTGTTTGTACGGCTCTTAAGTATTTTCTCATGACATGCCTTCCTCCCCTCAGTACCTGGTGATGGACTATTACTCCGGTGGTGACTTGCTAACTCTACTCAGCAAATTCGAGGACAGATTGCCAGAAGATATGGCAAGGTTTTACATTGCAGAAATGATACTAGCTATTGGTGAGTTGCACTGTCTGTCCTGACTCTTTAAATTAGGGTAACTTACTACAATTACTTGCCCCTATGTGAATATGTGACCATTTGGATTATATATTGAACCTATCAAGTTACTAGTTGTGACCTACTCACTAAACTAATGAACTAACTAACACAAGAAATTGTTGAAACACATTCTTAATTTTCGGTTAATGTTTTTTTTTTAGAATGCGTGACTAATGGGGTATGTTCTGAGATATCGATCGGTTTCTCATTTAGGGTACGGTTACTATGGATGCGTATTCAAGCGATTTTTCGCACTGACGACTTCTGATGAAATCGTCAGTGCGAAAAATCGCTCGAATACGCGTCCATAGTAACCGTACCCTTAGATCCTGTAAGAAAAAAATCCTTCAACTCGTTTATTTTAATTCGTATCCATGATGCAGGTAGCTAAGTATAATAGATGGAACTAAAATGACAAGTTAAACTATATATTTTCCTATATGTGTGATCGATAAGGTGGAGCCATTCGAAATCTCAGAGTACAATAAGTGAATGTTTGTGATAGGTCATGTTCCACTGCTTACCTATAGTTGCATAGGATAGAAATGCATCTACAATTCTGATAAAGATGTCATCAGCGGTTAATTCTAACCTCTTCCCCTCCCCAGACTCCATCCACAAGCTGCAGTACGTGCACAGAGACATCAAACCTGACAACGTGCTGCTAGATGTTAACGGACACATTCGACTGGCAGACTTCGGCTCCTGCCTCAAACTCATGGAAGATGGTACAGTGCAGAGCAATGTTGCTGTAGGCACCCCTGACTACATCAGTCCGGAGATACTTAGGGTGAGTAGGCACTGTCCTACACCTACAGAAGGCGACTACAGGACTACTCCATTTCTCACTAATGCAACCCTTCACTGCATGTGCTCTCCTAAAGACTTATCAAAATTAAATAGTTAATCAATCAATAAATTGAACTTTGAAACCAACAAGCAATTCACTAAAAAGGTTATATTGTTTTTAAATTATATACCTCAATAATATGATATACGTTCAATAAACATGCAGTGTGGGGTTGAATGTAGCTATTCTATTTGGTATGCACCATTGCACTCTATGATTCTCTATCAGTTGCACTATCTATAGCACACCTAGTTATGGTGCACTCACAGCACCTAGTTATGCTGCACACACACACAGCACCTAGTTATGTTGCATACACACATGGCACCTAGTTATGGTGCACTTACAGCACCTAGTTATGGTGTATTCACAGCACCTAGTTATGCTGCACTCACAGCACCTAGTTATGCTGCACTCACAGCACCTAGTTATGCTGCATACACACATGGCACCTAGTTGTGCTGCTGCATACACACACATGGCACCTAGTTATTCTGCATACACACAGCACCTAGTTATTTTGCATACACACAGCACCTAGTTATTCTGCATACACACAGCACCTAGTTATGCTGCATACACACAGCACCTAGTTATGCTGCATACACACATGGCACCTAGTTATGCTGCATACACACATGGCACCTAGTTATGCTGCATACACGCATGGCACCTAGTTATGCTGCATACACACATGGCACCTAGTTATGCTGCATATACACAGCACCTAGTTATGCTGCATACACACATGGCACCTAGTTATGCTGCATACACACATGGCACCTAGTTATGCTGCATACACACATGGCACCTAGTTATGCTGCATACACACATGACACCTAGTTATGCTGCATACACACAGCACCTAGTTATGCTGCATACACACATGGCACCTAGTTATGCTGCATACACACATGGCACCTAGTTATGCTGCATACACACATGACACCTAGTTATGTTACACACACAGCACCTAGTTATGTTGCTTCATGAAGTAGCTTTTTTGCATCCATGAGCTTTTTCACAGACGTAGTAAACGACTTTGTTCATGGAGCTAATTTCTTTCCTGACTTCCAGTCCCTTGTATTTAATTTTCTTTTGACGACATCGATATGGCCTTTGGTTCCGAAGCAGACGTTAAACTTCAACTAAAATTGAATTAGTTCTATTGCACATCTGCATTTGGTCTATTCTCTCTAATTTCTTATGGTCTTTGTACACGAACGCAATTTAGCTATAATTTCTACATTTCATTGGGAGGTGTTCATGGATGAATCTTTGAAATTATGCTCTACACTGATATTTCTGTTTAAAATTTAGCTATTAGCTATTGAATTTATTCTCTATTTGTTTCAATTTCAAATGAGAAATTAAAGAAAAAGGTGTATTTTCTTCTTGTCATTTCTAGCTCTATGCATCTCTGAATATTGACTAGTGTCCTCTTTCATTTTATAGGCGATGGGCGAGAGCCAGGTATGTACTTGCTAGTGCTCTCTCTCTCTCTATCTTACCTAGTCACCACTAATCGCTAGTCTGACTACTAGGTGTTATTGCAGAGCTAGTTACAGAGTAGGTACTTACAGGAGAAACTGCCAGCAGTGGTGCTTAGCTGCACTAACCACCATGCCTCCATGCCACGTCCTTGGTGGAATGGATGCATGGTGGTGGAAAGCACAGTGTTCCTCTCCACTACTGTACAGCAAGAGCTTTACTTTCTCCTGCCTGTACACCTCAGCTCTCTAGCCTCTACTTCTTTCCAATGCGTGTGTCCGAAGTGCATTCTTTTCTTTTGTTAAGTAGGAATTTTTTCCTTGCTTAGAATCTTCTTTTCTAAATATGAACTAGTTCATAATTAGCATCAGACAGTCAGTTTCTAGCATATCTTATCTAGAAGCTTCAAATCTGTTTATTGCGACTGTAAAAAGAGAATAGCTGCTTTATTCTTCATAGTTAACTTATTTTTTGAAAGGGACAATGTAGATTTTTCTTCAATATTAACAATGTAGATAATGTATGTGAAATAAGTTTGTTTTATTTAGTGATTGAGTGTGCCCACCTTTGAGTGTTCGCTTCACTAGTCGCTATCTCTTAACCTCTCTTCACTAGGGTAAATAATCTACCGACTACTCACATATACTGCTACTGTTTATTTAGCAATAACCTGTAGCTATGTGATGTAGCTACTGGTAGTACTCACCCCTCTGATTCTGTGTTCGGTTGCTGCTTCTAGATTTGCTTGAGTGTTACCTGTTGAGAATTATTGTGTGGAGATATAGCTACTGAGTAGGCACTGGATAGATATTAAATAGCTGGTTAGTACAGGTTACAGATAATTCATTTCTTATTATTTATCATCTAGGGTGAGTTACTAATTATCAGTCAGTTCCACATCTTCGGTAATATAACAAATAAAACTATATATAAAATAATAATATTATTTAAATTCTATTGGCATCCATGATATCTGTATGTATCATGGATACAAGTAAATTTAAAAAGGAATTATAATAATGATTAGCTATGTCGTTTTTTTTCTTATACGTCCGAAGATGTGGAACTAACCGATAATTAGTGATTCCCCTTACATTTATAATCAGCATCAAAATGATGTGTATGCCGTACCAATCTTACTGATAACTAAACAGTGTCTGTTGCCCCAACTCATTGGTTTCTTCTCACCAGGCAATGGAGGATGGTCAGGGTCGTTACGGTAGAGAGTGCGACTGGTGGTCTCTAGGGGTGTGCATGTACGAGATGCTCTACGGAGAGACGCCCTTCTATGCTGAGAGTCTCGTAGAGACTTACGGCAAGATTATGAACCACAAAGTGAGTTAGAATATATAATTGATCATTAAGTTATAAAGGAAACGTAAATTGAATATTTTTAACCTAGTGTTTTCGTTTATTCAAAAAAATTGTTATATAACAGTTATCAGGTTTATATGTATCTGCCCCCAGATTATTATACTAAACAGTAGCTAGTTACTTTTGTACAATTAGATACTACCTGTCTCTTCTATTTATTTATTATCTATAATTACACAAATCTTTTGATTCATGATTTCTAATTAGATTTGTGTATTAATAACACTAGTTGCCATTTTTATAAAATATTATTACCTACACTATTGAATATAATAGAATTGAAAATAATAGCTACTTATTGCCTCTCAATAACCATTGTATATTTATACCAAGATGCATTATTCCTATGAAATACATTGGAAAGCAAAGGTATCCTTATAACCTTTGGTTGCTTCTCCCTCAGAATTGTTTCGACTTCCCCTCTGATTTAGAGTACAATGTGTCTGAACAAGCTAAGGACATCATGAGGAAACTAATCTGCTCTTCAGAAACGAGATTGGGCAAAAATGGCATCAATGATTTCAAGGTTGGAGTTGATGACATTCGATTTAGTTCACCCACCAGTTTGTTAGATTACTTGTGTATAACTCTCAAATAACTTTTTTCTAATTTAAATCACGATGATCTGCTTGGTAGAAAGTACTTTTAGTTATTGTTTTTGTCCGCAGGATCACCCTTGGTTCTCCTCAATAGACTGGGAGATGGTGCTGGACTCCTCTGCTCCTTATATTCCCGAAGTCTCGAGTCCTACAGACACCAGTAACTTTGATGTCGACGACAGTGAAGCGAATAGAAACACTCAGGAAACTGGCTGTCCGACAGCCCCCAACCCAGCCTTCTCAGGCCTTCATCTTCCCTTCATTGGCTTCTCCTTCACGCAGGGAAGGTTAGTTACACGCCAAATTATTTGCTAAGAATGAAAATATTTATCCTTTGATAATTAACCTAATACCTATAATTTATTTTCAGTAAAATATGTGATAAATCTTCTCTGGATGAAGCCGTATCGCAACTCTCGTCAATGGTGACGCTCAACAGTTCTCAGAACAATGACGTCAGAGTGCAGGCACTGGAGGCGGAGAACAGAGAGTTGATGGTGAAGCTTGCTAACATCGCTAGCTCGCTACCTGTGTCAGGGCCTGTGGGTATGACGGGAGATGTCACTGACGCTGCTGAAAATAATAGACTGCGTGAACAGCTCCACAACCTTAGTAAACACAATAAAGAGCTAGCATCTGAGGTGAAGACCTTAAAGCACAGTATAGGGGAAGGAGGGGGTAAGGGAGTGGGGGATACAAAGTTGGTGGTGGTGGAAATGGAGGGGAAACTAAAGGAGTTGGAGAAGCAAATGAAGTCTGTACAAATAGAGAGGGAACACATGCAAAAGGATGTGGCTGAGTATGAGGAGAAGTTAAAGATACAAAATAAGGAATTGCAAGATGCTCTGTCTCAGAGAAAACTAGCTATGTCTGAGTACAGTCAAATATCAGACAAGTTGAGTGAGTTGAGGAATCAGAAGGCGAAGCTCTCCCGTCAAGTTAGGGACAAGGAGGAGGAATTGGAGGTGGCGATGAACAAAACAGACACTTTGCGACAGGACCTCAGGAAGGCAGAGAAGCTGAGGAGAGAGCTTGAAATAAGAGTGGATGAAGCGGAGGCAGAGAGTTCTAAAGAGCGCAAACTAAGAGAGAGGAGTGAAGAGTACACTCGCTCTCTTGAGGCAGACCTGGAGAAGTACACCAGCAAACCACAGCCAACCAGTAACAGCTCTAGCTTCTCTCAATCCGATCAGCAGGAGCTGAGTAGACTCAAGGCGGAGTTGGAGAGGATGGGTAGGGAGCACGGAGAGGATAAGCAGCAGCAGTCTGTTAGGCACTCTCAGGAGTTGAGTCAGTTGAAGACTCAGCTCACTGACGCCGAGAACAGCAAGCAGAGACTCACCAATGAGCTGAGTTTGGTCACCAAGCGGGTGGAGCAGCTCAGGTCCGAGTTGGAGAAGAAGGGAGATGAGCAAGAGGACTCCATTTCTGAAATGAAGAGGATGTACGACAGGGAGAAGAGCATGCTCTTGGAGGACAACAAGAAGGGTTAGCTAGCAAATGTCCTTCCTTTAGAATGATTGAACTTAAGTGTGAAATATTTATCAAAATTACTCTGAATATATTTCTATACTTGGAACTTGACATTTCACTACCTAGGTTTGTTAATTTTCTTTAATTACTTTGTATGTTAATTAATGTAACTGTTCTCTTCAGTCACCTCCGAACTTGAGAGGGTGAATGAAAGTCTCCAGAGGATGCAGACTGAGAGGAGAGGATTGGAGGAGGAGTATGAGGACCTTAGGAACAAGAAGGAGAGTATTGCTCAGTGGGAGGCGCAGATAACAGAGATCATTCAGTGGTGAGAATAATAATATACTAATTATGTAGTTAAACATATCAATCTTCCAAATAGAAAAGCGTTAATTATTGTTCTTGAGCTACTATTTTATATTCCATATTCTTATTATGAAGGGAATCGAAATGGCAGGATTGTTAATGAAATAAATGACTTCACTTTTTCATCTTTGCCATGAAAAAAATTACAATGACTAATCATTTCTAGCAATTTCTTTCACTACTTTTGTGTTGACAATGGTTTGTTGTAATGTTACTCCTATTTTCAGGGTGAATGATGAGAAGGATGCCAGAGGCTACCTTCAGGCCCTTGCTACTCGTATGACTGAAGAGTTGGAGAGTTTGAAAGTCACAGGCATTGGTAGTGTCACCAGTGTACCTAACTCAGCCAACACTTTGGGTAAGGGCTATTTAATTAATAATAAAGGTATATATTTCCGTGGACGGTTCCACATTCTTGGACATGGATGAAAAAAATTATAATAATTTTTCCGAAAATGTGGAACCGTTTGATAACTTGGAACTTACCTTATAGATAATGAAACATTAGACATCTTCTGAATGTCCTTTATTGATAAAATATTGTATACTATAGGTTATTTTTCAGAATGTTTCTTTCTCATTTACGATGTTTTGATATATTTTTTCTACACAGGCACAGGCGAAAAGAATTGGCGCAACAGACGCTCTCAAAAGTTGGATAAGATGGAGCTGCTCAACCTGCAGTCGAGTCTCAACTCTGAGATACAGGCCAAACAACACATCAGTGACGAGCTCACTAAAGTCAGGGCAGAGCTGCTTGCTCATCAGAAGGACCTCAGGTGAGAAAATAACGTTTAGGCCCCTTTCTATTAGGGTAACCACTCAATTACCGGATGCTTTCACTTCATATATAGTAAGTCATGATAGGTTAAGCAAAAGGCTTCAACATTCAGATTGGCTAATGAATGCTGATGTCGAAGCCCTTTTCTGTAACGGAGTAGCTAATTGAGTCAATAAGTTTTACTTATTGCAGATTTAAATTGATTTTTTTCATTCTAAACTGTTAGTAATTGATATTGGTTTTGTTATAACATCAGTTTCATAATTTACTCTATTGCTACTCCCCATTTCTCACTGAACTGTTTTTGCGCAGAGAATCCAAGTCTCGAGTGGAGCAGATGAACAGAGAGAACCAGCGCAAAGACAAGCAGATGCGCGAGCTGCAGATGAGGATGGAAGCGCAGGAAGGATGTGAGTACTGCCTTTATAATAACGAGTTCACTACATCTTATGTGTGTGTCACATTTCTATCAAACACAATCTTCGTATTGAACATATTTCTTGAATGTGGTCTAAATCACATAAAATGGAGAATGTTGAGACGTGCCAATTATTACATTCTTGAGGGCAATTTTTCTATCGACCAAGGCTATAATTAGATCAGAAATAAAAGTTTTAATGAAAAAGTCACAGTTAGTAGTTATCGATAGAAAAGATAAAAAAAATAATATTTCAATGAAAATACTTGATGAATTCAAAGTTGAGCTATAATGCATGTTCACCAGAATTCACTTCTATAATTTTCTGAACAGAAGTTTATGCACATTATTCTCTAGTATTGTAATTTTATAGGAGTTTTTCATGCAATCCCAGACATGCTAATAACTGCCTAGCTACCACACCCTATTACCATTCTTAGACAGTAGATACTCTCTCCTAGTCACTAGTTACCTGAGTGTGTCTCTCCCTAGTTTAGTTGCGCCTGGTTCTGTTCGTCTGTCTGTTGATATAATCTCGTAGCTCATTTCTACCCTGACCACTTATATGAACTAAGTGCATGAGACTTTTCGTCTATTAGGTATCTTCTCCACTAGCGGTAAATGGTTGACTGTCGTTTGTGTTACCACTCACAAATGCAATATGATGTGGTTATATTGGTGATATAGATAGGCTACTCATGGCTTAGCTTACCCATGGTCTTCTGTCTCTCTATCACCTTCCATTGTCCTTCCTATCCTAACCTCTCATCGGCATCCTTCTTTACTCTTCTAACACTCCATCCTCTTGCTCCTTGCTTGTTCTCCTAACCTCACTGCAGGGCTGTTTGCTGTGCTAGGTCAAACAACCAGCAGTCACAAGCTGCTGAGTGGTTGGTGTGCCTCTGTACGCACCTTTTTCGACATGTCAGCTAGCGATGCGTTGCTTCTCAGTGTGGGGCTTTTCAGTTGCTTGTGGGGCTTTGCTGTCCTCCTCTTGAGGATAAACACCTGAGTGGGGTGTTGAAGCTGCTGAACTTTTATGTTACATCTACTGAACTTGCACTAGACTCTTGTTACGCTTAATTGTCTTTGGTCACATAGAAGATAGAAAATGAAGTAGTGAAAGTTTAAAAAATGTTACTTATTGGTTTGAAACAATTGGAATCTATTTATTATAATAAGTAATAACTAATAAAAGTTACTAGTGATGTAGCTATGATTGTTCTTAGGTCACGGGCACATCAGTTGCTCAGATGTTAGGACTTTAAAATATGTATGTAATTTTTCTATTCTCTGTACATTATAGACTATGAATGGTAGTGTGTTTATTTCCCCCCATTGACGTGATGAACACTAACTCATCACTGCAAACTAATGCTCTCAATGTGTCCTGCCACCTTACCTAATGAATGTCAAGAAAATAGACCAAATTATTAGCTCTAGTCTCTTATTGGCTTATTAATGGTGTACTCTTCTCTCCCTCTATCTCCTCCACACACTACTAACTCATCCACCCTCCACTCATTGCCTCCACACTCTCCCCACCCACATCACAGCGCCCATCTCTCAGGGTCAGTGTTCTCCGTCTTCTCGTTGTTTCCACCCCTCGTCCTTCTCTTCTGTGGTGGGACGTGGCAGGTTGCTTGGTGGTGGTAAAGTATTACTCTCCCTCCCGTTTGTTAACCTCCTGCCGCTGAGTGGTTGCTATTTCCCTGCCTCCAACTCATTTCTGACTGGTGGTGAACTAAGCAGTCTGTATCCGTGATACTAGACCAACAGTCTCTCATAACAACACGTATCATCGATACAAACTTTTGACTTTAAAGAAATCAATTCATCCACCAGTCAAAACTGTAGCCTAAATCAAATGAAATAGCTTTGATTTGCTGTTCCTAGATTAGGTCTATCAGTAGCTAGCTAGCTCTTTGATTTGCATTTGGCTTAATTGATTAATAATCTTTAAGCAGATTTGATTGATTATTGTTCAAGATTTTTTTTATTTTGGTTGCTAGCTAACTAGAGACGACTTCTAGGCAACTCATGTGAGCTATTTCATCAGTTGACAGTTTTACGAGTTACTAGCATAGCCTACAAAGCTGATGGAGGTGTTCTTTATGATTAGTAGAAGTAGTTACATGATTTACTTTTGATTAACTATACTAACTAGTTACTGGTAACTACTTCATTTCAGTTAGCATACTGATGTAGCTAAAGTTTTGTGGGTGTACTTACTCGTTATCACTCTCCTAACTCTCTAATCATTGACTCTCATCCTTTCTCAAAAACATAACCATTTGCTTTAATTATTTCTATATGATTTGGTATTTGTAACTAACTTTTTCAGTGCCAGATGTGCAGCAGCAGTATTTAGTGCCTAGTTATTGATAAAACGCTGAGGATTGATATCTTGAATATTGCTCTGTCTTTTCAATTCTTTATTTGGAATAGTCTGACGGGTTTTCTCTCCCATCCAGTACATGGGGAGCGTCCTACCTCGCAGATGTCCTTCTTAGAGCAGTTCCTGAAGGAGACTTCAGTGAGGGGTCACCCTAACCAGGGGGGTGTCAGCAGTGGTGGGGGAAGTGATGAGGGGGATGTGGAGGACAACAATCAGGCCCCCAGTGTGCACTCAATCTCTTCTAACAAAGGCAGCTACATCAGTCAGGTGAGGGGCACTAACTCTTCCTTTAAAGCATTTGATTAATAATTTAATAATTAATTTAGTAGCTAATTGGTACTTGGGTAAGGTCCGAATTAGTTATCGAACAGTTCCACATTTGAGATAATATATAAAATAAGCTATATTTTATATGTACTATAAAATAAGTTATATTTTATATATCATGTTCTTATATGATCGGAAATGAAGAACAGTTCGATATCTCTGCACTTCCCCCTACTGCGTTCATCACTGCGCAGATATTTCATTAGTTTCTTTCCCCAGGAGCAGCTGTCTTCCCCCAGTGTAGAGATGAGACCCTTACCCCCACTCCCCCTGACAGGTCCACCAGGCTCACACCTCCACCCCATGCAGCAGCAGATGGTTATGGGTGAGGACAGAGTAGCTACTAATAGCATCTAATATAACTACTAGGGGAAATTACGTCTTTCGTTCAGTTTCACAAATTCGGTCTTAGCTATATGAAAAACACGATATAATAATAATTATTTAATTTTTATTGCAGTTAGCTATCATGGATACCAATTAAAATTTAATAATTATTATTATATTCGGTTTTCTTATATGACCTAAGATGTGGAACGTACCGATTTGTAAATTATCCAATAGCTAGCCACCTCAAACTCTTAACACTGTTCTGTTGCAACACTATTTGGAGGTGTAGCTACAGGGTGTCCGCAAAAAAAGTAGCCCTTATAAAAGGGATGTGATTTGTAAACTATTATAGCTAGAAGACTGAAATAGGTTTCATTTAAAAGAGTAGGAACTCAAATTTAATTTGATATCATTCATACCTAAAGAAAATATAAAGACACGTCTATAGAGCTTTAATTTTATTAGCGGTTTATTATCTCAAGAAAGGCACAATTATCAGTGGAATAGAGGAAGCTTATCCTTGTGATGTTTAAAAATGGATCCATGATGGCTACAATATATCGATTTTAAGCAAGAGTTGAATGAAATTACGTTACGTTATATGTCCACAGTACAGTCATTGCATAATTTAAATAACAGAAATTCAGGCCATGAAAAACAGCAAGGACAGGAACATCATTAACATGGTTAGAGAAATTTAATTATCAATGATTAAAGCACCAAATCAGTGAGAAAAATATCTGCTGATACATTAATGAGAAAAATATTGTTCAATTAATCTTATCATGTCATGTCACACATTTATATGACACATTTTAAATGGAATACCATCAAGAACTCTTTCTAACTCTATACAGAATGTGATAAATAAAACGTTTTAAGTCTTGATAAGTTTATTGAGTGATCATCTGATGATGGTCATGTAATGCTAAATTTATTACGAAATAAAACTTTAATTTTTATCTGTACTAAAAAGAAGCCTATTTCAATCTCCTAGCAATAACAGTTGACAAATTACAGCCTTTTTAAATCGGCTACTTTTTTGAGGACACCCTGTAGTTCTATTTAGTGTTTTGAATAGTTCAGTCACTCTGCGATCTCAGTGCTAAAGTCTAGTTGTTTTAACTGCGATTAAATTACGTATTCATTGAGAAAAAATGCTATAAGGCTTTGATGTGTAATTCTTGCAAAAAGATTTGACCTTCTTTTATTTATTGATTCTATATGTTAGCTGAATTAATTAATTAAAGGTAGTAGCTACAAACTAGGCATTCACAAGTAAATTATTTCGAGTAAGATTGTTTTATTGATTTTGCAAGTAATTTCAGTAAGATTATCCCCTACGTTTCCCCCAGGTAACCTCCCCTCCCCCGGGTCAATGAAGCAGAGCAAGTCAGCTCATCAGTTCATCATTCGTTCGTTTAGCAACCCAGTGAAGTGTTCCCACTGCACCTCCCTGATGGTGGGTCTCACGAGGCAGGGTGTGGTGTGTGAGGTCTGTGGCTACGCCTGTCACATCACCTGCAAGGAGAAGGTTCCTCCCGTCTGTCCTGTGCCACCTGATCAGAGTGAGTACAATTCAAGATTCTTTAATTTTCATTTAAGTAACTAATATCATTAAATTCCAGTTTCCTAAGTTTCATTTAAGTAGTCAAAATTTTTAACTTTGAGTTAATTTATGTTTGATTTTTAGTATGAATTACTTGTCTAAAGATAATGACTACATTTTCAGCTAAGAGGCCCCTAGGCATTGACCCCACCAGAGGCATTGGCACGGCCTATGAAGGGTTTGTGAAGGTTCCCAAACCGGGGGGAGTAAAGAAAGGGTGGCAGAGACAGTTTGTGGTGGTGTGTGACTTCAAACTATTCCTCTACGACATATCACCTGATAGGTAAATTATAGCAAAAGATATTCATTTAGCTGTAAACATGCTCCTTTTAAACTGAGTTATGCTCCATGACATAATGAAATTCTGTTGATGTTTATTCTATGCCAATGTTCTCTATTTTTTAAACTAGTGATCTGTTTATTATTTAATTGAATCTTGATAACTTCTTTTCTGGCTATGGTTACTCCAGAACTAGTTCGTTCATCTTCCAAAAATTTGTTAGTAAATTCATTATGTTCAATACAACTATAAACAGTGTCTGTTTTTGATGTGTTTTGTTTTTTCTCTCCTCCTTCAGGAATGCCGTGGCTAGCGTATGGGTGTCTCAGGTGCTGGACATGAGAGACGATCAGTTTGACGTATCAGCTGTGAGAGACTCTGACGTTATACACGCCAACAAGAAAGACATTCCGTGCATCTTCAGAATCACCACCTCCTCCATGGTGGGGGTGAGGCACCACCTTCTAATGTTAGCTGACACGGAGAACGAGAAGACAAAGTGGGTGGTGGCGCTGAATGAACTGCACCGCATTCTAAAGAGGAACAGACTGCCTAATAGGATGGTGTTCAGTGGTCACGAGGTGGTGGATGGTAGTGTCACCGCCCTCAAGAACACCCTCTGTGGGTCGGTAATAGACCAGGATAGGATATTGCTAGGTGGGGAGGAAGGTCTCTTTTCCGTGGATCTTCACTCCGCAGAGATAATGCGTATAGGAGATGGCAAGAAGATCATATCTCTTGAATTAATTCACGAGGAGCAACTGATGGTGGTGATATCAGGGCGACAGAGGTGTGTCAAACTCATCCCAGTACGGGCCCTGTCAGGGGACGAGGTGGAGTGGATCAAGGTGTCTGAAACAAAAGGAGCGACCTGCTTCGCTGTGGCTAAGTTCTCCATGATGAACAAACAGCTCTACCACTTGTGTGTGGTGGTCAAGAGACAAATGATCATTTATGAAATTAACAGAAGTAAGGGGAGACACAAGTTCTTCCGAGCAGTGTTGTTACCTCAGCCTGCCTCTGGAGTAGAGATACTCTCTGATGGCAAAATAGTCGTGTCCTTCTCCTCTGCTTTCACTATTTATTCTTTACACGGAGATATACAACCTGTCTGTGAGTAATGAACAATATATATTTCTCTTTTTGTATTAACCCTAAAAATCAATTGAAATACTACTTCGAATACTCTGTATTCTTAAAAATCTTGAGAAACACGAATGATTCAAATAAAAATAATATATAGGATTAGATAAACTTCGATTGGATAAATAGGCCACTACTAACGTTCTCGTGAGTTAGTTCTGCTGGTGGCGCTTTTAGTGGTGTTAATAGAAGGTGCTTAATAAACAGTTATTTATTTATTAGTGTAAGATATGCAGCTGGTTGTTTTTCCCAGGCTAATAGTAGTAGCACTCGCTTCATTATCTGTCACTCTGCTATTGATATTTCTCTCCCCCCAACAGCTCTAGTTCACCCAGAAATAGGGGGAGTGGGGGGAACTATCAGTGGCTCCAGCATGACTGGCAGTACCTCAAGTGTACCGGGGGTTGGACTCTTGGGAGGCTCTTCTAGTAACCAGACAACTACTTGTGACGCTGCTAGGTAAGTACATTCAAACATTGGACTTACTTGTTCTCTATCTCTAAAGGCAAACATAAACTTGTGTGCCTTCTTAAAAACTGTTGTGGATAATTAAATAACTTTTATACAATTCCTAAACGACCTAACGATGTTTGCTGAATGATAAAGTATCAAAGTCATGCTTTATCTACAGTATTTGCTATCTGGCCACATTAGTCTATTAGATTTACCAGTTTGCTTAGTTTTGCCTTTTCATATTTGTATCCTATTCTTTGATTGTAACCCGTTATTTTCTAATAAATTTCTTATTATTATCTGTTCTCTATCGTCAATCTCTCATTGCAGATGCATAGAGGTGCCTGGTAGACCTGGTGAGTTCCTGCTGGTGTTCAGTCTGCTGGCTGTCTACACTGATGTCAATGGCAGGAAAACGAGAGAAAAGGAGATCATGTACCCTGCCGTGCCTACAGCTCTCGGTAGGTACAACTGAATGGAGACTCTGGCCTTTAGTTAGGATGAAGAAAAAGATCAGATTTTGCTAGAAAGAAAATGTAACAATCTAGTAGATATTTCATACTGACAATTAATGATGAACTAATTAATTTAGCTAAGTTGTTTAAATATTTTCTCATATCACAACTTGATATAGCTACAACAAGATCAAATGAATCAATAGTAATAATAATATTTGATTCACAAAGTTCTTGATATCTGAAATGTGATCAATTTTAGTCTTTTAAATCTACCCCATTAATTTCCTCTTATCTACTTTATTTTACTCACTTTCTCCATTTCTCCTCAGCGGTGAGTGACGGTCACTTGTTGGTGTACTCAGAGACGCACATCGACGTGTTTGACGTGGCGTCTGGAGAGTGGATTCAAACCCTCAACCTTAGGAGATCCAAACCCCTCCTCAAGACGGGGCAGTTGAATATGGTTATGATGAGTGACTTGCCGCATGTAGCTTACCTCCGCAACCTCCACTCTAGTGAGTCAATAGACACCTTAACGGTACCCCTTTGCCCCAACAATTTCTTTGTTAGTCTTTTTCAGACTAATTTTTTTATTTTGGTTCTATATAGTATTGTTGATGCTGGTTATGAAAGCAGTTTGTTATTATTTTTTCTTCCCATTTTTGTGTTTTATTTTGAAAATACCTTATTTTTTTACCATAACTACTCTTTTAATTTTTTCAATTTTATTACCAAATGTAAAAAGAAATGAATATTTATTTTTAATTTGTATTACAATTGTTACCAAATATCTAGCAAAGAATTAAAATTGACGAGTATATACGTGTGTAGCTGTTTTTTGAAGGTAAAGTCTTAGGATACTCGTTGACGACTGAAAATATAACATTTTGTGAAAACGTGTATACGTGTTTCTGTCGCGGAAGGGGTTAATGTCTCTTATTTAATAAGAGATGCTATCATAGTGTGGGATTAAATTAAGTGAATAAAATAGAAGTGTCCAATATTTACTCAAAACTGCAACCATAATGTTAGTCAGGAGATTGTAAAGTCATTTTAGGTGTTATACTTAGGTAGCTAGCTACTTTTTTCTTCCTAATTTTTATATTTCAATTTGTTTGCTAATACTGTACCTCATCCACAGCTGAAGAGCTCATCCGCACCACTTACGATCAAATGGGACCCCAAAGGAGCCGTAGAAAATTCTCGCTGAAAGAGAGCAGGACCACGAGAGCGTGAGTAGCTTAGGAACCTACCTATGTACGGCTTGCTATGTGTCTCTATGTAACTACACTATGTACCCAGTACTGCTGCACACTCAGCTACGTAGCTAGTGGATACATGCCCTCTCATTGTCCGCATCTAACCTACTATGTCTACCAGTCTTCAGGGGAGTTCTTTATTTGTCATGAAAAGTCTTGCATTTTCCAACATAATGAGTATTGGCTGTATTTCTCAGCATCTAGTGGTCTTAGCCAAAGGAAGTAATGTCTTGCGCTAATATCAACTGATTGAATGCTCACTCATGGTTTATTTTATTATAATTTGGTATGAGAAGCTGTTCTTGCATTGCAGCCATTGTCATTAGAAGCATTTGTCTCGGTTCTGAGACTATCTAGATCTTGCAAGTGAAAGTTGATATTAAATTTTCATGTCTTTTTGGTATAGTAAAAAGATTGATATTAAAGTAAGAGTGCCCCTGAAAGTGGGTAGGCCCTCTCTCTGACCTCTCTTCCACCCTATGCGGCTGTTTCTCGAGTAGGAGTGTTTTCAAGGAGTTGGAGTCACGAGTGCTCCATCTGGTGCACAATCAGCAGCCCAGTCAGCAACAAATGAAACAGCAGCTGCAGCCTTTGGACACCTCCTTCAGACTCTATAGGCACCCTCCACCACCACATGGAGGTGGTGGAAGTGGAGGCCCCTCCTCTTCCGCACCCTCCACTCCTGCCACACCCCCCGCTAATCCTTTCAACTCCTCCTTCCTCCACACCCCCACCATGTCTCGCCACCAGTTCCCCCCACCCCCAACTTCCTCTGCAGCTTCTCCCTCCGGATGACAGGAACTCAGGTGGATGCAACACGGCTCTCTTGTTGTTTTTGTTTGTGTTTTCTCAGTGTAGTGTTTGTGTTCTCTAAAAGTTTTCACTAAACACCGCAGCAAGCATAAACAACAACAACCACTGGTACCTGCAGTGTTTGATTTGCTCTCTGTGTGTTGCTTCTAAACAAATCTAAAGAATGTTGCGGTGGCAATGTAAACACTCATCCCTCTCATCCACTTCACTTAGAGAAAAGATGGTGGTTACAATATTAGGTGTTGTAGTTACGCCAGGAGTTATTATTTTAGCTGAAGTCACAGTAGCTACTGACATTAGTTTCACTGTCATCCAGTAAAATCAATCTCACACAGCTTCTTCTAACACTGTTCAACTTTTTCTGTACCTAGTTACTCCTAATAAATGATCTAAACTATCAGACTTGGTTACAATATCTTAAAGAGTAGAGAATTAGCTCTCCTCTTCTAGAAATAGTTACCTCCACTTCATTTTGGAGCAAAGGAGAAGTTATTCCTCGCTATCGTAGCATGTCTCCTCTACCATGTCGTCAAGTCATCATCTAATGATATTTTTCTCATCCCTAGCAACTTTAAATACCTACAAAAGCATGTTCAGTAAATACTTTATCTGCATCCTTTTTTAACACTTTCAAATCTTTACAGTTGAAAAGTGATGAGAATTTATACTAAAGCTTGTTACTGTTATTTCGTGTGGATAACAAAGATATATAATTATATTTGCCACTCTCTTCGGAAGCTGTCTGTGACAAAGGAAAAGAGGTGGAGTTAGCATCCTTTGAGTTACGAACTGTTGCAATTTTGATTGATGAATTTTTCCATTTTACTATTTATATTTTTCCACACTAGCTACTAGTAGTTTTAGAGTAGTGGTAGGAGTGTACTCATCTACTACGATTAGTTCAGTAACTCTTGCCTTTTTCTTTTCGAACTGTGACTTAAATTTCATTTGACGTCCGCTGTATGAATCGGATTGATAGAGCGTTAGTTATTTCTATTGAAATAGAACCTGTTTCTTTTTACCATTTATTAACGAGTGACACCACACACGTTGCAGGGCGAATGATCGCCGTAGCAAACTCATCTCAGGACCGACTAACTTCAACCACATCAGTCACATGGGGCCAGGTGAGAGCATAGAGGCCCAGCACCTGGTGGATCTGCCCACCACCGTGGAGACTGCTGACAGTCAGTACCCCCAGCAGGCGATACACAGGGTGAGTGAAGCACTGCCATTTTTATTAACAATTTGGAAACAAGTATGAATTAGTTACGAATTATCGGTCACTTTCACATCTTTGGTCGTATACGAAAAAACGATATAGCCTAATAATTATTATTTTAATTTTAGTTGGTAACTATCCATGATACCTACTAAAATAAAATAATGGTAAAAGTGCACTTCAGCTACGACTGAGATTGTCAAAGCTATACTTCTCCTTCTGTTATTCTATTAAATTTTATCAATTAAATAAAATTAATGTGGTACTTATTGCTTAGTTATAATTTAACTGTCTTATCGCATATTCCTCTCGTGGTTTCTGGCAAAAAAAGATCATTTGAAGATAATTTGAAGATCATTTGAAGATCATTTGAAGATAATTTGAAGATTTTTGACCATTTTTACCTTCATTTTATTTGTACAAAAATCAAAATAGGAAAAATCGTCTAACTAATTTTATATTTTTATGTTAAAAAACAAGTACATTAGCTATGCTATTGAATAAATCAATGCAAGTATTTCTATTTAATTTTCTGCATATATTTATTTTAATTATGTATGATACCACTTTTTCAATATTTAACGCAATAACAGAAGGGGAAGAAGTGCTCTTTTACCAAAATTATTATTATTATATCTTTTTCTTATGACCGAATTCGTAACTTACCCTACCTAGCTCTTAAATTGAAGTCAATGTAGCTAAATGTTTTGCTCTTTCAGGTGCGCAGCATGTTGCAGCCACCTACCGTTGGTAAAATGGGGCCTCAGAGACTTCCCCCCAGTGGTGGAGGTCCTGAACCCCCAAGGCGTTCCTTCAGTCACCAGCCAATGCCCCAACACCCGCACTACCCCGGTGCACACAATGGTGAGATAACAGCTTGCAAAAGAGAGAAGTGCATTGACGCATTGAGTGCATTTTATTGAAATGCTCTAATGTACTATCAAAGAAAAGTGTCTCCGCTTAACTAATCATTTCACAAATCACACTTTTCTAGTTTTCTATCATTCTAAAATATCACAAATTTGTCATAGTTTACCAGACCAATTTTAAATTATCTACAAACATTTAAATTGAAGTTTCTTTTTGAAATGTGAAATTAGTAAAGTGTGATAGCTGCAATCGTTACGGATACATTTTTCTGTAACTGTAGCTACATGTTTGATTGTTATTGTTGGCACTATAGCTAAACTATTTGAAAAAAGACTTATTTGATATCTCAATGTAGAATAGAAATGATACTATTTATTCATAGCTAATTATATTTTCTATAGGACCTTTAAATACTTGAAAAGCTCTCTGTAAAATTAGATTACCATTTTCTATCATGAAGTGGTTCAGTTGTTATATCTTATATGAAATTAGTAATTAAAATCTTTTTTATCAATTAATGAGTCCTCAACAGACTCTGACAAACACTCTTCTTCCCAAGAGTAGCACATAGTCCCGAACTATTGCACTTAGCTAGTTCTTGGTGCTACGATGTCATTTACAGAATAGCAACCTACTGTCCAATCTTCTTACAACCCTATGAATATAACTACAATAGTATCTAATATTTAGTGTTTCTCTTATCCAATCCTGTAATTCGTTCCAAACAATTTAAGAATATTAAATTGGTTCCTTTCGTCAGAATTATCTTCTAATTCACATGAATATTCAACTCTTCTTTTCTTCAAAAGCTCCAATTTATTATATCTATCTTCTTCTATCTGTTTCTTCTTAGGTAACACCCCCCACCACCATCCCCCCGGTGGTATGATGCGTAGAGGCCCCCCTTCCGCCCCTCCCCCTCAAATCCCCACCCAGCAACACCTGATGACACAGAGGTCACCTGAGGACTTCAGGCACCACACCATTCAGCAGCTACAGGAGGTGAGAAATGCAATGCATCTCATCAAACAGCACATCCTACCTATTTAGTAGGAAATATTGTGACTGCATCAATTAGAAATGTTATTTCATGGGTTAGAGAAAAAGCTACGAGAGATCGAGCGGTTCCACGTTCTTGATCCTATATAGAAAAAAAATCAAAACGTTTTCTTATATGATAAACAAACATAATGGTTTTGCCTGTATATCAAAACATGGTGATTTTGCCTGTACCGTATATTATATTATTTCCTCAAAACTTTTCCTAACCATAAAGCATTTTAATTTAAGTATGCTTACTCTCTCAACTATATGAATATCGTATACTCTTAAAAAACTTACACCTCAATTAGAATAGTATCTAGTGATGAACGTTACTATCTACTATTGCCCTTTATTCCAGTCTAAGTTTACACAGGTAACTGTTTGATGAACTCTTAACAGTTCCACCTCTGTGCTAGACACAGTTTATTTTAATTGAGTCCATTTCTATAACATATTCTTTAAATTGTCTTTCATTTCAGGAGTCGTCAGGCGGAGGCATGGGTGACAGCAACACTTCCCCCCGCCACTCTATCGCCTCTAACACTTCCTCTAACCTCTCCTCACCCCCTTCCCCGGGGGGAGGAAGAGCTCCCCATCACAACCAGCACGATCAACTACAGAGCTCTTCCTATGAGAGCTAGAGAGAGCACTGAGGTGGTTGAGAGCTAAGTTATGGATCAGCAGTAGCTACTAGTTAGCTGTTGTGACTCCATCGCTGTCACTCTTTGCTATTCACCTTTCACGTTAAGTCTGTTCGTAGTTGTCTCATTAACGTGATGCCTTCAGTTGAACCAAAAATAGACATGAAGAGGAAAAGCACTTTTCTTTTCGGTTTTTCATTGTTTATATCCTACCTAAGAATGTAAAGTTGAAAGTCCTTAAATAATTGTCCTTAGTAACTATATACTTAGTGTATCTGACCAAAGGAAGTAAATTCAAAGCGAAAAGTCTTCAGAGAGAATCAGTACAGTTGTGAATATCAATAATTTAGATAATAATCGATCATCACTATTAATTAATTCATATCTGTGAATGTGAAATAAATACTTCTTTGTGAAGTAGCTAAAGTGATTTGTTACTTGGTATTTAGTTGGTAGAGAGATGATCGTTAAATCCAAAAGGGTAGTTGTTAAACTGTTAATAAGTAATTTGAATAAAGTTTCAGTGGCAATATAACATGACAGGGAGTGTAGGTATGTCAGCTCTCTCTCTCTCTCTCTACGAGATCTTTTCTTAGATTTTAATTAATAATTATTTTATGAGAAGTAACTTCTTTTGGCGAAAGGTGCGTTGTTAATTTAAATTTTAGTACATTTAACCTAATTCAAATGTGTGAAATAATGAATTTCCTAGAATACTTCAACTTTTAATGATCTAAATTATATACAATAAGTAGCTACTACCTAATAATTCCAATAATGATAATGTTATACACCCATCTAGTGTCTAATTTGTAGAATAATCAATTCCCACCTTTATCAGTAAATGAACTAATTGTATTTTCCGTCAACTTTTCTGAATCTACAAATGAGCATTTATTCGATCTTGTAGTTCTGTTAATAAAGTTGGTTGGTTAGCAGTTTGCTCTAGCGGTTCTAGCCGTGATGTTCCAGGAGCTTAAATGTAGTATGTGAAATTTAGTACCTCTGTCGTATTTCTGAGACTTAACTCTAGGATTTTTAAACTACGGTAAATAGACAATAGCTGATAGCGGGTTGTGAAAAATGTTCAATTTTCGATTGGAAGTGGCTAGGAAGACTCTTTTCAGTGCAGCTACAGTGAAAAATAACCAGTTAAAGTATTTCTTTTTCACTCTTGACTGAATGTCACTGCGGTGAAAAGATCCTTCGTATCGATAATTGTGCTTTTTGCAATTTGATATCCGCTATTGTGTGTTTCAACTAGATGACTTGCATAATCGATGGAAGTAATAAAATGTGTTGGTGATACCGTTGACTCAACTGAGACCATATAATGTCTTCCCTGTGTCTGTTTCATCGTTAGCTGGTGGTTATTACATGTGCGTACGCTGCTTCTAGATAAAGTTAATACTGCTGTTTTCAGTACTAAAACAAATTGATACCAACTATGGTCTACATCACTTGTCGCATTCATAGTTCACAAATAATGAGTGTCCCAAAGTTTAGTTTAGTAATTAATCAATCTAGTAGTTATGATATATCGACTAGATTTAAATTCAACACGTTTTACGAAGATGATTCGATATGAAATGCAACTAACTGTAAGCTATTAAGCCCACTCAAAAACTTTGTTACAAATTCGATTAGATTTTTCAATATTTAAGTAGCTAGATATTTTAGTTGTAATTATACAATAACTTTATTTAACAAAGTTAGTTGCATTTGGTCACAATTTCATAGTTAATATTTTCAACATTACTCGTCTTAATAATTTGTTTAGGAAAAATGATTTCCTTCTATTTTTGTCTTGCGTTGAAATTAACGTTTCAACGTCTCTTCTCTTCGCAAATCATTTTTCTATGTTTTTATTCTCTTTCCTAGTCACAATTCTAATTAGTTGAATATGTTATAACGCGTTATTGTTATTCATTCTGTTATTTTATGTCTTCAGTAAGTGAATATATTTTTAGCATCATGTCAAAATCTCTAAAGAGTAACTTAACTTCAAGTAAATAATCTAGAAGGCAAGTGTAAAATTCATCTTTTGGTTCAGTTGTAAATATAAAATCTGTGCAGAAATTATCCTTGCTTACTATTTTATTTCTTAGGCGTCTTCTTCGAGTACATTTACTTAAACTTATTTATTTTAAATTAAAGTTTATCTGTGAATTATTTTTGCTGCCACTGTGAGGGTGGGAGTAAACCTATCGCATGGGTTGTACTGAAGTGTATTGTTGTGTACTTATTATTCTTGGTGCTAATATTTAAATTCTCTCCACGAATGAGGTTCCTTCGATCTTTAGATTATCTTTGCAATTGTAAATTTTTAATTACGAATTTGAGAAAAAGAGCTATTGACTGTTGATCCAGATATAATTTAGCTAGTTCATTTTTTTAATTCTGAATAAGTTCAAATAGATAGGAATTTTACTGTGTCGAAGGATGTAACCTCGAAGTATTTTCTTTGCCTTTAGTCTAATCTTTTGATGTCCAATGCCTTACATACCTGATTCTTTAGTTTATCTCTGTGATTCGGCCGAATAGTTAGGTAAAAAGATGAGTTACACTAATTTCTAAATGTTTTAAAAGTGATACTGTAAATATACTCCAAAGCACTCTATGCCACTCATAACAACAGGTACAATTATCGAATATCAAAAATTAAATTGCTAGCTGAGGTAGGTCTGAATTTTTCATCAACACAATTATAGGTACTTGTAGTTATTTAACATCAATATAGAAGTCATTTCTAACTTGTTGCTATTTATATGAAATGTCTAACTATATTGTACCTCATGACTGATTTCACTGAAGGATCTTTTAGAGCAGTAACTATTACGAATAATGGTTATTCTGAAATGAAGTTTGTATAAATGTTTCATTTGCTATGTGTGTATAATTGTACTATAGTTTTTTTAGTAAATATGAACATATAATTTATGATCTTATTTCTTAACCCTGAAGATTGCAGACGCAATGAATTAGGTTAATGAAAGTAGCTTTATCTAAAGGAATTGATTCTTACAATAGATATTATTTACATGGCACGTTAATCACACATGTCTTTTGTTCTAAAACATGTAATACATATTCAATTAATATTGAATTGAAAACAGTAATATAACATATAGTATGTTTTTCACATTTTTCAAGAGAGTTCTATTTTGAATTCATTTTGTTTCTAGTGATCCAATTTTAGTCCCTTGAGCAGCCTCACAAGATTATCTGCCTCCCTCTTGAACTGTGATTTTTCAAACTGAGGATTTTTTATGAAATTGTAGAAAGCAACCAATATTTGATTGAGGGAAACTTCCTTGACTTTCATTGAAGAATTGATGTCAACCTGTTATGGGGACAAAATTAGAGCATTTATTTAAAAACTTAGTTTCTTTCTGTTAAAAAAAGTATATTAATCACTGTGACTTACACTTGATAACTCAGTTCTACTGTATTTTTCAAGTTGAGTGCAGAAGATATTTTTTGTAGGGCTTCTAGATATACTTCGGAGGAAGTGCATCAACAAAATTTTCTCGGTAGTTGACATCTGTAACAAAATATTCAAGATTAATTTTCAAGCTTACCTTTGATTTTTTTTTGTCATACAGATAGCATTTCATTTAAAAGATCAACCCACGAAATTTAAGAGTTTGAAGTTAGGTTCCAATTTGGCAATGTTCCACTCCTGAGGTCCTTTTCTCTTAGCCATAGGAACTCGATAATTGATAGAAGGATACACATTATTAGGTTTTACAGTTCCTAACTTCTCGACATTGAAGAAGATCTTGCTTTGAATGGACGACTTGATCAGCCCATTTTTTATGTACAGGTGATCACTATAAAATCTGTTATAGTTTTTAGTCGAGAGGAGAATGTAAAGCGTCGGCAGGAGTTTACCATACACAGTCACTCCAAATATAGTACTTAACATTATTCTAGAGAAGAATGAAGGGTCAGAGATTGAACCAACTATTTTGATATTAGAAGAATATGGATCTTTCTGATCAGGAAACAGCTCTATGAATTCTGTGAATTTTGGATCCCCCGATTTGATGTGATACACATAGTAAGTGTAAAATTTTAGAAAATCAAAGTGAGAGACTGTTAATCTATTCTCGTCAATATATTTCTTATATTTAACCTTCAGGTCATTGTTGAAGTTTTCTCTTGGCTCAAACACCAACATTTTGTTTGATGTTTCCGTGAGTAACAAGTCTGTAAGAAGACCTGGGCCAGGATTTATCTCCACCAATTGATCAGTCTCTTTGAGATCATTTTTAACTACTGACAACAAGGCTCTAGCTGCATCCTCTCCAATTATTGTACTTTGCTGAGGATTGTCAAATATTGAATGTATTTTCTTTATACTCTTTGAAGTGTCCTCAACAGTATCCTTAACAGCAAGTTCAGTAGCAGCTGATGATAATGGCTGTTTGAACACCACTGGCTTAACAGCAAGTTCAGTGGCAGCTGATGATGATGATAATGGCTTTTTGAACACCACTAGGTGCTCTCTATTGATTAAGTTACGTTCATGTGGAATAGTGTTAATGTATAGTTGTCTCCTTCCCACATTAACACAGTTATGACGAGTTGTTACCGAACTGCGCGAGATGTTATGATACAAATTCAAGAGGGGAAACTTTACCAACATTTTGAGAAATAGAAACTTGGTTGCATCTGAAATAAATTTGAAAGATTACCAAAAAAGTACAATGAATTATCATTTTTGACAGTAACTAGCTACTTTTTCCAAATGAAAAGTGAAATATTAATTGTGAATTATTTTATATTTCATACTCAAAAAGAGATCAATAGCCATAATGCTAATGTATAAAAAATAAAACTTCCAAGAGGTTATCAGACCAGAACACCGCATTCCATGAAAATGGTCACTTAGCTACCACAAAAATATGGAACATTTTTGATATTTTCTGTGAGAACAATCCTTAATTTCCTCCTATATTAACATGCATTTCACTGAGAACAGAAGGCAAAATAGAGAATTTCTTGGAGAGCACTTCACCAGTTCCAGCAGGCTGCAGTCTGGTTAACAAATAACTTTGGAGTTTTTTGAATATTTTGATTATTTTAGAGAGAAATTGGAAAATATTGGTTGAGAAATTGCCCCCAAAATAAAATATCTGGAGAGTAATTGGTCAGACTTTGCAGAATGCCAAGTGAAATAGTAACTATGGCTCATAAACTCTCTTTTTGTCTTACCAGCTCTCTCCAAAAATAACCAAATATCGTTCCAGAATGATCAAATTATCATAAATTCTCTCCAAAATAACATCACAGCATAGGAGAAAATTGGATATTTCTCTTCATTTGCAATTGAAGGACAAGCTTTATTGAAATTTTTGAATTCTCATTTCTCAATAGCCCTATTAACCAATTTAACAGTTCTTGTGCATTATTACCTGGGAAGAATGAGTCTGAGGGCACTGACTTTTTAAAAATGGTGAAAGAATGATAGATATTATAAGAAATCCTCCAACATATTTCAAATAATTTGGCTGATGATATGATCCCCTAGGTAGGTAATATAATAATATTTAAATAAAATATATCACAACCTGCCATTAGCCAATATATTGGAGAGTTTGAGATTCTAAATTTGAGCATTCAAGTTACAATTAGAAAGAAAGATCTACTTTTCTTCTATGCTACTGACTATTGGGTAAATTTGTGCTTTAGGACTTAGGTCCACCACCAATTTTTGATATTTTGACTCTATATATAGATGAAAGGAGCCATTTTATAATGTTTTTCAGGAATACCATTTGTTGTGGAAACTCTTGGTTCTCGAGATATGACTCAATTAATTTTCTAGTAGGTTGGTTAGATTAGGCTTTAGTGGGGTTTGGGAAGGTACAATTTTACTTTATTTCTGTTGAAGCATCAAAAATGTAGCTATAAATTGGGCAGCATGCCACACCCAAAATGCTCTGCCAGGTCAATAAACAATCATGAAGTGTGCAGTACAACAAAATAGCAGATACATCATACAACAGCCTACAATAACATTTTCACATCAGACATCAGAGTAGTCATAGAAGATCAACAGCCATTCATAACAGCCTCTCTTCATATGAATGAAAAAAATTGGTTTTAAATTTAAAAAGGCTAAATATAAAATTTATTCTTCAAAGTACAAAAATAAAAACATCCTAAAAACAGATGAAAGCTACTTCCTCTGCTCATTCATGTAGAAAAAAACTTTTTCGTTTAAATATGTAGACAATATCTGACTAAGACAAACTAGCTACCAGCAGAAGAATCATCCTCCATTAGCCAATAAAGCCCTGATTTCCCTAAAATATCAAAGTAAAACCACTGCTGATTTACTTTTAATAAACAGCTACTAACTGGAATTCCTTTACAAAAAGATAAAAAAACCGAAACTAGATGGAAACAACTATCCTCACATTTATACAAACACTGATGCATACATATACTTAAGGTGCACACATACAGTCATACATTTTCATACTCATACTTTAGAACCTCTCATTCTTCATGTTGCTTAATGTCAACATGATAGAGAGGATCAATACTAATTTCTGCTCAATTTGAATAGTATTTACCTATCCAAAAGAGCCAAAATTACATTCTCTTTAAAAACATAACCTACCTATATTGCCAAACTTCTGAACCTCTCATTATTCATGTTGCTCAATGTCAACATGAGAGAGAGAATTCAGTACCCCCTTCTACTCAATTTGAACAGCATTTAGCTATTCAAAAGAGCAAATAACTACACTCCCTTTAATAACCTTTTTCTCTCACACCAAATCTCATTCAGAAACTTCTTACACTTCAGCACATTTAAATTTTCCAACAAACATCAACATCTCTTCCTCATTCACACTATTCATACCATATTTTTCTCTTATCCCATTCAGCTTCACACATTCCTTCAAAAGTGACTGAGTCTCTTCACACAATCCACACATAATATTTCCATTCTCAAATCTCTTTCTCCAGTTCAGATTGCGAGTGTTGCTTCTGCATCTGAAAAGCAAGGTTGACCCAAAAGTATTGTCATAATAGGGTTCTTCCTTAATTACATTCTTGTATGTCTTGTATAATCCTAAGGTAGTTTCAGAGTTTAAATCCTCACATCACAAAATGATTTCATCAAGAAAATCTAAATGGCGAAAATTCTTAATAAAAGGCTAGCATTATACCTATCTAATAAATGAGGAGTTTCCACAAAAAATTATAATTATTCTTGATAAACATCTTAACTCTTGTTTGGTGGTTGGGCCCCAAACTCTCCGGCGTGCTCGTCGTTGGGGCGCAGCAGGAGCTTCTTCTGCTCAAATCGGAGAAATGTTTCCCTGTCCCCCGAAAGGGGGACCCAATACCACCGTTTTTTCGGTGCACCGTCCCGTGAGCCTCCCGGTCACGTGGGCGGGTGCTCTACTTCTCTTGGCTGGAGATGTTGAGCAAAATCTGGGACCTACCGTGTGGATGTGTGACATCTGTGGAGGACGTATCACAGGTAGGCACATATCACTCCTGTGCAGGTCAAACACTCCACACTGGGTTCACCAGAAAAACTGCACTAACATCAGACCTGCACAGTACACAAACACATGGAAATGCTCACTACACACACAACCACCTAACACAAACAACAACACCACAACAATCACACCACCCAACATACAACCACCTAATGATAACAATAATAGCAACAACAACAATGCCAAAGCAAGCCTGCCAAACAACACACCAAACACACAACCCTCAGATGACATCAACAATAATAGCTACAACAACAATGCCAACGCAAGCCAGCCGAACAACACACTAAACACTCCTGACCCAAACAACAACAACAACACACCAACAAACCCCCCACAAAACGACAAAAACAAAACACTCAACATACTACAAATCAACATAAACGGTATACACAAAAAACACACCGAACTAGAACACACCATCATCAAAAACAACATTGACATAATCACAGTACAAGAAACAAAACTAGCAACACACCACAAATCACCCAAAATACCAAACTACACACACATCAGAACAGACAGAACACACAAACAAGGTGGTGGACTTCTCACATACATACATAACTCCATCACTTTCACGCAACAGAAAATACCACAGTACATCAACACACAAAAAACAGAACTTCAAATCATCAAAATTCACTTGAACGCAAACACATACATAGCCCCACGAAACACAACAGATCCCAACCACCAAACAGAAGACACAGACATCACAAACTGCTTCACACACCTAACAACACTAACAAACTCAATCATCACAGGCGACATAAACGCACACTCAACACTTTGGCACTCATACACAGACGATCACAGAGGTACACTTATCGCAGACATCTTAGAAAATTCCGATCACATCACATTAAATAGTAACACACCAACAAGGGTACCAAACAACACAAACCAACAACAAACATCACCTGACATCACAACAGCCACAGACACACTTCATAGACACCTAACTTGGAACACACTTCATGCACTCAACTCAGATCACCTACCCATCATTATCAAATACAACACAATAACAAACTGCAGACTACAACAGAACAGAAGAACATACACAAACTACCACAAAGCAGACTGGACACAATTCACACAAGAAATAGAAGACACCCTACTAAACACTGAAACACCCACAAACATACACACAGCAAACACAATACTCACCAACGCCATACTCAGCGCAGACAAAAGAAACATACCCAAGGGCAAAATACACAACAAACACAAACTACTACCACAAGACATTAGAGACGACATAACACACAGAAACAACATACGAACACATAATCCCACTGATCACTCACTAAAAGAACTTAACGACAACATTGACACAAAAATACAAAAACACAAAGAACAACTATGGAAAGACCACCTTGACGATCAGTGGGACCACAAAACAAACACTCACATTCTCTGGAAAACCATAGCAGGGCTCACAAACAAAAAACCACAACAAGCACCGAACAACACAATTCAATTCAATGACACCACAGCCACAAACAACAAACAAAAAGCAGAACAATTCAACAAACAATTCACAAACAACATAATTCACAAAACACACAACACAAACAGACGAATAGACAAACACACAAAACACCTCACAAGCACACCCATCACCATCACAGAAACACAGGTAATAGAAGCCATCAAAAGCTCCAAAAACAACAACTCTACAGGCCCTGACAACATTAACATAAAACACTTGAAACATCTAGGTACACACGCCATAACATACCTCACAACCATATACAACATTGTACTCAACACAAACAACATACCACACATATGGAAGACCGCCAAAATCATACCAATACTCAAACCTAACAAAGACAAAAACACAGGCACTTCCTACAGACCAATCTCACTACTCTCACCATTAGCCAAAACAATAGAAAAAATCCTACTCAACAGGTACATAACACCTAACATCACTACACAAACACATCAACATGGCTTCAAAACCAAACACTCCACAACAACAGCACTACACATCATAAACAACACCATCACACAAGGTTTCAACAAGAAACAACCACCAGACAGAACCGTGTCAGTGGCATTGGACATGTCCAAGGCCTTTGACACGGTCAACATACACAAACTAATTCACAAAATCCACAACACTAACATCCCACACACAGTCATCAAATTCATAGCCAATTACATAAAAGGACGCAACAACTACACACAATACAACGGAACAAACTCCAGACACAGACACATGAAAACAGGAGTACCACAAGGAGGCGTCCTATCACCAACACTCTTCAACATATACACATCTGACATACCCACACCACCACCCACAGTACAACTCATCACATACGCAGACGACATCACCATTCTCTCATCACACAAGAACCACAGACAAGCACAGGCACAAATACAACCATACCTAGAACAGATACACACCTGGACAAAACAAAACCAACTAACACTCAATGCCTCCAAAACACAAACAACACTTTTTACTCCTGATCCAGCAGAATACAGCACAACACTCACACTCAAAATACAAGACACAGACCTACCCACAACACGCAACCCCAAAATACTTGGAGTCATCTTTGACCCCAAGCTCACATACTCACAACACATAAAACACACAACACAAAAAGCCAAACAGACCCTTAAGGTCATCAAAGCTCTCACATCTACACACTGGGGCAAAACAAAAGAAACACTTCTAAATACATACAAAACAATTACACGCCCCGTCCTAGAGTACAGTAACACAGTTTGGTCACCCATCACATCAGACAAAAACATCAACACACTACAGATTGTACAAAACACAGCACTTAGGATAGCCACAGGTTGCACACGAGACACAAACATACAACATCTCCACGACGAAACACAAACCCTCCCTCTCAAACAACACCTACAACTACACGCATCACAATACAGACAAAAGACACAACACCCTGACCACCCACTGCACTACCTCACACATCAGAACACCTCACAAAGACACAAAAAACAGACCATCCATGACAACAACAACAACAACTACACAATCAATCTAGACACACCACCAGACACCACATCAACAGACACCATCAAACAAAACATGAAAACAATACACACACAAACAGTTCAAACATACCTAAACAACAAACAAATCAACAAAATTCTGAACGCCACACCACCAGACATCAACACTAACGAACAAACACTACCCAAACACACACGCAGACAACTCGCACAACTAAGGACAAACAAATCACCACTTCTCTACAGCTACTTACACAAGATATCACCCGACACACACCCAACACCACACTGTCCACTTTGTAACACCAACACGCACGACACTAAACATCTCTTCAACTGTACTGCAGTCCCTACCACCCTTACTCATGAGAACCTCTGGACTGACCCAGCTGGAGTTGCTCCCCTTATAGACAGGTGGGTAGCTCTACTGGGAACGTAGGGGGGGGGGGGGGGGTGGGGGAGTGGAGTACATGAGAGGAACACACACACACTTCACCAACACGCATAACATTTAACACGCACTACACACACATACAGCCGACCCAGTGCACATTTCCATCAACTGGTCCTGGCTGATTCTCAGCATCTCCGGCTGGGGGGAGTGGGGTTTCTCGCCTGTGGGTCTGGGGGAACCCTGGCGGGCAGCTGCGCCGTCTCTCGGTGTGAGGGCTCCACCACTGTGTCAGTGATGGAGCGGGGTCGACAACAACAACTCTTAAAATGGCTCCTTTCATTATATAGGTTAAAGAGTCAAAACATTAAAAATCGGAAGCGGACCTTATGCACAAAATTAGCGACTATTGTCTATTGATACAAATACAATGTTATTTTTGGAAAGAATTTAGTAATTTACCAAAACTTCATAATTTTTATCTTTATCCTGCCCTCCATTTAGAGAGATAAGTCTGATAGAGGTATATGATTGAAATGAAGAGTTTTGAACTGTACTATTTTACTGGACTGATCCACGGCACCAACAAACCGTATTCCAATATCTATATATCATAGTGTGGCAAGAAAGTCACCAATTCAATGAGAAAATGGACCTAGGTTGGCAATGAGCCAGTCATCAAATTTAACTCATTTTGAAGTATATATTAGGCTTTTTACATTCTTAGTGAAGAATTTACCATCATAATGTTTCAGGTCTGATGTAGGTATATCATTGCATGGGATTATGGGAATGATGGCAGCATGTCACATGTGCATTCTTTATGGCTATTTTATAGTTTTATTAGTGATTTAACAGTCAATTACAGTTTTTTCAACTTATTTCACCCATCCAAAGTAGCAAATCAATTGGTGACTTTGTGCATACTCCATGTTATAGAATTGTCAGTTATAGCCAATTAATTGGCTTACATTTCAAATGACCAAATCTAAGATATGTGTAATTGGTTTAAAATTTCAACAGTATATAAAAGCTGAGCGGCACACCACATTACAGCACTCTACAATACATCACCCCACTGTACTTTATAACAATGGTCTCAATATAAATTATTATGTAGTTTGTTGTGCTGCACAATTCATGGTTGTTTAATGACCTGGCAGGAGGGAGGGGTTCAAGGGGTGGCACACCCCCCGATAGTGATACATCTAACTGATAAGCTTTTATTTACATCTCAGACTGTAAGTTTACAATAGTTACCCTCTAAAATTATAATTATTACAGTTTTCAATGATAGCTTTTATTTACATCTCAGACTGTAAGTTTACAATAGTTACCCTCTAAAATTATAATTATTACAGTTTTCAATGATAAATTTTATTTTTTATTCCAAATTAAACATCTCAATCAAAGAATTACATAATAAATTGGGTAGCAACTAGTCTTGTAAATAAACCTTTTTTTTCAAATGGTTGTTTTTGGCACATTTTTTTTAAATGCATATCCCACCATATTAAGTTGTTTAAACCAAATGGGACTTATATATTCATACCATGAATATATAACACCTTTTCTCATAAAATTAACTACTCTGTGAGTTGTTCTATAAGTTTTAGACATGTTCTAATCAGGGCTGCGGAGTCGGTACATAAAATGTTTGACTCCGACTCCTTAATAAAGAATTCCACAGACTTCTCAACTCAGACTCCAACAAACAGTTTTACAGTATTTTTATAGGCAATATTGAGTCATTTGAATGTTTAGACTTTAAATATTGATTTAATTCATATCTATGAACAATTATTAGTTCTTATGAGATATTTGAGATGATGAACAACAAATGAAATGGATCTAAATTTTCTTTACTTATATCTATAGCTTGGAGTCGGAGTCGGTACAAAATTTCGACTCCTGACTCCGACTCCACCAAAAAAGCTTTGAATCTGACTCCACAGCCCTGATTCTAATAGAAACAGACATGTTTAATGTGAGAATACCACAAAGTCAGTAGACTCAGTACTGAAGACTCAGGAGAGTGTTCCAAGTGGATGAAGTTAAGAATGAGGATATAGATATTGAGGATAATCAACCAAAGAAGAGACAAAGGATTCTTTCAGAATCAGATGATTTGGAGTCACATCAGTTATCTTTGATTTCACAAATTTCATCTGATAATGAAATTACATGGTCACACTCACACCCTCAGGCCTCAGAGGTGGATACAATCATACATATATTAGTAATATGATATCACATAATTAACACTGTGAATTGATTTGATTTAGAAAATAAAATCGCTAAATAAAAAGTAATATATTGAAACTGGAAGTGAAAAATCAATTTATGAAAAAAAAAAACTTTTTTTGGACCCCTTTTTTTTGGCAAAATTTTCATTTTTTTTAAACTATATCGTTTTTTTTTTTTACAACACTAGTAGTAGCTATAAACATTGGATTCAATCATTCAGGTACCATCAGTCATAAATTTGATGCAACAATTATCAAATTCACTCCATCAATCTTCATTCACAATAGAACGTACAGTGATGCACCGTAATCCCAAATTGTAATTGATAGCAAATTCTTCTGACATATTGGAGGACTTTACAAATCTCTACAAATGAATGTTGCTGCAATGTCAGACCAGTCTGCCAAAGTGAAGCAAATCTGTCTCCAAAATTTGTCGCAAAACATCTTTAGCGACATAGAGGTGCTTTGCAGACAGCAGACTGGATATCAGAGGACTTTAGCCATTTATCCCTATATGATACCAATCTAAAGTTGAGCAGCGCACCACAGTACGTTCTATTAGATAGGTAATTTGAATGAAGATCAATAATATATGGAGTGAATTTGATAATTGTTGTATAAAATTATAATTTTATAGGGTGACTATCATAAGCTTTCAGTCTGAGGTATAAAGTAAATATAAATTCATCAGTTAAGATGTATCCAGGGGCATGTTAAACAATAATGAAGTGTGCAGTACAACAAACTACATAAGAGCCATTTATGTTGAGGCCGGTGATAGAAAGTACAGTTGTGCGCTGTATTCATAAACTGCGTCCATCGCTTTATTGCAGATCACTATTTTGTGAATAATTTTGATAATATTGATCGTACAGTAGTGAAACTTCGGTCACTGGAAGATTGCTTCTATGTTAGTATCTTGCTGAAATATTTTGTGAATCCATGAGAAAATTGGAAAGTTATGAACGTTTATGTATTTTGAAGGCATTTTAACTGTCCATTGCTTTATTGCAGCTCTGTGAAAAGGCCAAAAAATGGGCGATTAATTTCTGCAGAGATGGTAAAAATTGTAGCAGGTCTTGCAGAAGGTAGGACTCTTCTATATTTAGCTTTATAACTTGGAAGGGTTAAGAGAACAATAGTTTCTTTTCTGGAAAATCCCGAAACAAACCCAAGGAGAGATGAGGGCACGAGAAAAAAGAATTTCCCCTAGCAATATGCAAAAATACGTAGGCAGGACATAAGGCAGCTAAAGGACACTAGTGCCTCCATTTTTGACAAGGCTGTCATTGGTCTTAAGTCAAAACAGTCCTGATGTAATGTCTCAAATGAAACGGTCAAAAAGGCTCAATGGGGCTTAAGACCAGAGAACAAGGCAATCAAGTCATGAGAGACTCTCACTAGATGCCCAGAGATATGAGGAAAGAAGTTGTAACCCTTAAAACATGAGGTTGTGCGAAGTAATGCAAGAAAATCATCTTTTGCCAACAAGATAATTGCAAACTATTAGGCCAAGGGAACAAGTACTCAACAAAAGAGGCAATGTAGGATTGGATTGTTAGGTTTACACCCTCTGGTACTCGGAAAGGGCCAATCAACGTTTCACCAATGATTCCCGCTTAAAACATAAAGCCACAGCCTCCTTGTTGACGACGAAACCAGTGTGGATAAACAGCTCCAATAGGATCCAAATTTTAACCCATCCATCCAGACAATCAAGGGTGTCTCTTTCCTCATCAGTTAAAAGAACAAGTAAGAAGTATGTTTTCATCTAATTCTGTGTAGCTACATCTAATGCCTTTTTCCTTTTGGGTCTTGTCCATAGGAGGCCTGGAAATGGGCTCCACGTTCCTTGTCGTCTCATTTAAGAGACTGTTTGGACGAATAACCAATGACAGCCTTGTCAAAAATGGAGGCACTAGTGTTATTTGGCTGCCTTATAACCTGCCTGGGTAGTTTTCACATATTTCGAGGGGAAAAAGCTTCTCCTCGTGCCCTCATCTCTCTTTGGGTTGGTGTCAGGATCTTCCACAATAAAAACTATGTTTATCTTATCCCTCCCAAATTCATTAGCTAAATATAGAAGAGTCATCCCTTCTGCAGGACCTGTTACATTTTCTACCCTCTCGGTAGAATTTAATCGCCCATTTTTTGGCCTTTTCACAGACCTGCGATAAAGCGATGGACAGTTAAAATGCCTTCAAAATACATAAACGTACATAACTTTCCAATTTTCTCATGGATTAAAAAAATATTTCAGCAAGATACTAACATAGAAGCAATCTTCCAGTGACCAAAGTTTCACTACTGTACGATCAATATTATTAAAATTATTCACTAAATAGTGATCTGCAATAAAGCGATAGACGCAGTTTATTGTAGTGCGCCACTCAGCTTTTAGTCTTTAGATACTGTTGCCCTATATTACCATTAATTTTGGGAGGGAAATGTTGGGGGACCAGCCATAATAAGAGGAAACAAAATGTTGGATGATATTTTACAGATTTTTGAAAAAGTCAGGAGTTCAGACTGTTATTCTGTTAAGTGCATAAAATACAATTTGGCCATAATCTAGTAGACTAGTTTAGCCATGTTTCAGAGGCTGGAAAATAGTAAGTCAGTTTTCACAAAAATTCTGAGACATGACAATTCTTTATAGAAGATTTCAAGCCAAAATTAATATAAGAACATATGATTTAATTCAAAATTTTAAGCCAATAAGACATCAAGTCAACAGAATATGGGAGATATTTTGGATATTCTGTCCGAACAAAATTAATTCATATATTTACATGAATTTTGCAATGAATACTTTTGAATTAATCCCTATATTAATTAAACAGAATAAGAGATCTCTACAAACACTTTTCAAGTTTCTGCAGACTGGTAAAATAGACATATCTGAGTCTTGACCTTTTGAAATATAAGCCAATTAATTGGCTTTAAATGACATGCTCTGTAACAAAGTAGTTTAGACTTAGTGCGTCATACTATGGTGTGGCGCCAGAGGCAGACTGCAGAATATGGAACATTTATCAAAGACTCTGCGGGAGTTTTTGAATGAATTCCTATGTCGGGGGATGACTGCCAGCCGCATTATAAACTTATTCCCATATTCTTATTTACTGCCAGTGAGGAAGACATCAGAAAGGCTTTGTCTTCGTTCAGGGTTATGTCCGTGTCACCTGCAGTCTCTGAGGCAGGCGCCAGGTTATTAACCACCTTAACGATGTTCATTCATCTTATTTTGAAAGGGGATGTTCCAGAATTTGCTAGACAATATTCTATGGAGCCACTTTGAGTGCATTGGGGAAAAAGGACGGAGGTGTGCGTCCTATTGCTGTAGGGAACACTTTGAGACGTTTGGCTGTAAGTGGGATCAAGTCCCATGACTAGTCTTGGAGAATCCTTGTGCCCTATACAGTTAGGGGTTTCAACTCGAGGTGGCTGCCAAGCAGCAGCTCATGCCACTGGCAGATATCTTGGGTTGTAAGGTAAAAAGGTTATTTTCAAGATTGACATGGCCAATGCTTTCAATAGCCTGCGACGAGATGAGTTCCTGAATGCGGCTTAACCCTTTCGCTACAGGCGGTACTTCAGAGTACCACCTTATAAAAATAGCTATAGTAATCAATCCAGTGAGAATTTTCATGTTCACACCTATCGGTACTTCAGAGTACCTCTCTGGAGAGAAAATATTGTCACATATGTCAGCAACGTAGCGCGCAATAAAATTGGTGGCAGTTACAATCTGGACGTCACAGGAGGTGGGTGTCAATTTCAGAGCTCTCATTTCAGGTGACAATATATTGTGTTCTAGATACAATTCGTAGTTACCAATAACAGGTAATGTAAATATATACTTTAGTGACCATATTATTGTTTGATATTGTAATATTTCATATTAGTTTTTGAGTTATCGTTATTTTTGTGGCTTGACTTGAAAGTACCATCAGGAAGCCCTGGCTGTGGAGTACCGTCAGGAGAGAATGGCAAACTTACGTTTCCATTATATTTTACGTAGTTTTATTCACACTCTCATGTTCTATACTATTTGTTGTTTATTTATAGGAAGCATTAGACCGACATATGTTTCTTTTATCATATTCATTATGAATTTCTTGGTTGGAAGAATGATTTTTTTTTCAAATTGTGAAAATATATATATATATATATGATGAAATATATATAGAACAAGGTGCAACCAATCAGCAGTTATCCGACATTACTATTCAACTATATTGTACTTATAATATATAGTAAACTCTAGAAGTAATTTCTTTATTGAATGAAATATCTAGAGTTCAATAAATAAATAATAATATTACACATAAATAAATACTAATATTTTTTACAGGGAAATATGGCCTCTCCTTGGGTAAAGGACAATGAAATTCCCAAGATGCTATGTGATTTACCATCAAATTTTGAGGAAACCACCGACGAAGAAGATGAATATGTCATAGAATTAGACGATCGTTCTTGTCAAATTTTGCCAGTTGAATCAGTTGGAGATGAAATTTACCAAGAAGAAATGACGATTGTTGTGAATGCTGAACAAGTCGATAATGGAAGTGACCCTAGCTATAGGTTAGATGAAAATAGAAATGTTTTAAATAGGAAGTGGAAGAAAAAACTAGAGCCATCTGTTGATACTGAATTTTCAAGTTCTCAGCCAGAAATTTCCCACCAACGCTGCAACCCCTTTGGAAGCCTTCTTAGAATTCTTTGATGATAATATTTTAGACAAAATAGTTTATGAAACTAATTTGAAGAGTGTTCAAAACAATAAGCCTGCATGTATCACAAAAGACGAACTATTAGTATTCTTTGGCATAAATATTATCATGAGTTTTCACAATCTTCCCTCTATTGCCCATTACTGGTCTACACATGATGTATTCCATGTTGAACCTATCAAAAGAGCCATGGGAAGGGAGAGGTTCCAAACTATTCTGAGATGGCTTCACGTCAATGACAATTCTCTACTAAATGCCAACAGAGGAGATAAACTGTTCAAACTAAGACCTCTGCTCGACCATCTCAATGTGAAGTTTCTGGAGAATCGACAGATGAGAGAACATCTTTCTGTTGATGAATCCACAATCTTATTCAAGGGCCGCAGCAGTTTGAAGCAGTACAACCCAATGAAACCGATCAAACGTGGCTACAAGTTATGGTGCCTGTGTGATGACTCAGGTTATGTATATAAAACAAATGTTTACACCGGGAGAGCTGAGGCTGCGGAGAATGCAGAGCTGAGGAAAGATGTAGGATTGGGAGGAGACGTTGTATTGAATTTACTGTCATGTGCGAAGGGGAACAATCATAAAGTTTTCTTTGATAATTATTTCTCTTCATTCCCCCTGATGGAAGCACTGAAGATCAAGAAAATATTAGCTTGTGGCACAATTCGCTCTAGTCGGAAAGACTTTCCAAAAACATTAATTGAAGACAAAAAGCTCAAAAGAGGAGATTTTGATTATCGTTCCACACCTGATGGTGTCACAGTGTACAAATGGAAAGATTCAAAGGCAGTTCATCTAGTCTCAAATTACCACGGTGTTTCCACAACTTCAGTGGAGAGGAAAGAAAAAGATGGATCAAAAACAACCGTACCCTGCCCTCAAGTTGTTTACGATTACAACAGGCACATGGGTGGTGTGGATTTGCATGATATGCTTCGTCAACAATATGGAATTGATAGGAAGAGCAATAAGTGGTGGCACAGATTATTCTTTGGACTCTTTGATATGGCTCTTGTAAATTCTTACATCATGTATTATGAGCACAACCCCAACGAAAAGAAGCCTATCGCTGATTTTAGAGCTGATGTTGGTCTGGGGCTGCTTACGTTTGCTGATGATCGGTATTCTAGGTCAGCACCTAAGAGAGGTCTATCTAATTATTCAACACCTCAGTCTGTCCGCCTTTCTAATGTTGGGATTCACAAGGTTGTATTTACCTCTGCGATTGGAAGATGCCCAGTTTGTGCTAAGAATGGCCTACAATCTAGGCCTGTGAGCAAGTGTAGTCACTGCGGAATATTTTTGTGCTGCAATGCCACGAAAAACTGCTTCAATGAGTACCACTCATAAGTCATAAGCCTGCCATATTTTGTGATATTTACAATATTACTATGTTGTTAGAGTGTATTCAATGTTTTTTGTTACATTTCAGTTCTTACAAATGATAGGGAAGACTGTTTTTTATAATTTTGATTTGATTAATAAAGGAATATTCTTTCAAATACTAGAATAGATAATTATCTTTTATTTGGTTCAATAAGTGTATAAGTTATATTATGACAGAAAGGTATTTCATGGACAAAATTCCTGATAAAATTATAAGTTCATTTTTTCAATTTTATAGGAGTTGATACATATTAGATAAAGGATCATATTTATTTGATGTTATCTTCATTTTAAATAAAGAGGTATATAATACAATATAGCATATTTTATTTCCCAAATCATTAATTTCTGTATACCCATGTTATTTAATGGTAATTAATTGCGTGTCGTTAAATTTAGATAGAGTTTTCTATGCTAAATCTGACGGTGTCTTAATTTTTCATCCAACTATTATAATTCAGAAATTACGAGCAATTTTCTGGAAAACAATTACAACCTGTCTACCTAGGTAAACAGCTAGCGTGTGCAGCCACACACCTCACCCGTAACTTTAGCACACAGATTGATCATGAGCAGGTAACTAAACCTATTCTCCCGTCTTACTTCTTACCACCAACTTCCACCCCTATTTGACCCACATCATTGGGAAGAGCTCACGGAGACGCGAATTTTGATGTAAGTCAACTCTAATTTTGCTGATATGTCACATCTCACTTTTTGCTGTCTACCTAGGTGCCCAAAAGTTGTGCGCGGGTTAATTACGTATTATTTGCTGATGACTGTAGTATATCTTGCAAAATTAATCATAATGACTTGGGTTAGGCAGATCTCATGATTAACCAATTTATTACATTTCTATAGGTGGATCTGTTCAAATAAAATCAAGAGAAATTCAAGTAAAACCAAATATTTGTTGTATTCATATAGGGGACGCTTTAACTTGAGGGGACCTATTAAAATGGGGCATGATATTATAGAGCAGAGCGACCATGTTAAGTTTTTAGGAGTCTTCTTAGATGATAAGTTGAAGTTTTTCAATCACGTTTCTCACATTTCCGGAAGATCTCTTGTGTGCTTGGAATGTTATATAAATTACCAAGGCATGTATTTCTAACTAGGTGGGTATTTCTTACTAGGTGGGTATTTCTTACTAGGTGGGTATTTCTTACTAGGTGGGTATTTCTTACTAGGTGGGTATTTCTTACTAGGAGGGTATTTCTTACTAGGAGGGTATTTCTAACTAGGTGGGTATTTCTAACTAGGTGGGTATTTCTAACTAGGTGGGTATTTCTAACTAGGTGGGTATTTCTAACTAGGTGGGTATTTCTAACTAGGTGGGTATTTCTAACTAGGTAGGCATTCATAACTAGGTTAGTATTCATGACTTGTGTTAAATATGATTTAGGCCATGCGGCTCCTTTTAATTTTCATTATGATTGGTTGATTCCCTGTCCACCAGATGGCGTTACAATCAATGATTCAGTCATTTTTTATGTACATGTCACCGGCCAGTTTGTCATAATTTTTTAGGCATTGTGCTGATAGGTCGTTAAGTGTAGGGCTGCTTTTGAGTTACGTTTTGGGGCGTATGCACGAGTTTGGAAGGCTGGGTGAATAGGTGTGATGTGCCTATCTCTTGGCTTGAAATTATGTGAACTTTATTATTGGCTTACCTTCTGTTTATCATACCTTCTATTAATTATATTTTCTATTATTTGTTCCTACCTTTTGTATATTCTTACCTTCTATTTATTATTTCACTGTGAACTTGTTTGCAAGTTACTAGCTTCTCTATTCCAAATGTAGGGTACGTATCATTAGGTTAGGGGAGCGGTTGTAACTGTTATAAATTTGGAGTTACTTGCTGGGATATCTTTGTCCATTGATTCCATTCTTATGTTGGTCTTCTTCGGAGTCCCTTGTATCTGGATCCGTAATTGCTTCGTTACCTAGGCTTAAATATTAAATGTGTTGTTTGCAGCAGTGTCAGTTTTAATTAGGGTCATTACATTACTATCGCGTACATTCCTTTTTTATGTGTTTCAGGATAAACTTATTGTACTAAGATTTTGTTCCTTGGTAAATTGAAATTGTTGTCTGTATGCGCGGCGATTGAGGATTATACCCATAACTAGTGAAACTGCGTCCAGTGATCGTGAGATTTGTCTTGTTTTGTTGCCGGCGCCATATACCGCTCAGGTGATTTTGTTTAGGGTGTGTGGTATATAAAGATATATTAGTAGGTCTTTTTGTGCTTATAATAAATAATTGTTTGTAGTGTATTTATTCAATTTTATCAGATATGTTTGCTATAGTAGGGTTTGTCTAACTATTTTATTTCGGTAAAGAATATTGTAATAAATGTTTGTTTTCATCTTTTCTTTGTAGTACGAGATCTCCAAATACATTATCTCCGTAACTGACGTGTTTTGCTGCCCTCAACCTATAGTACTGAGCGGTGGCAAATAGTACTGAGACCAGTACAGAAAAGAGATGGCAGAAAGACTGAATAAGAAGCGAATTGATTCAATTCTGCAGTGCCTGGGTGAGGAGACGTCTGGAGCAAAAGGTGATAAACTTGCGCGATTGGAAGCAACTCTAATAGAACGTGGATTGACCATTGATGATGCATTAAAGATTATAAGTCCGGGTAATAAGACAGATATCCACGAGTGCTTAACCGAAACCGTTGGAGAATTAGAATTGAATGATGTCAATCCCGAAGACAGCATTTCCCAAGTTGAATATTATAATTTATCTGTGAAACCGAAAGTGCGTTCTGATGGTCGTTCAGTTGTAGCGACCCGCAGTCTTATAGACGCACGAACTACTTCAGGAGTAAAGAAATTGGAGTTGAACGGACGTCCTGGAGACAGTAAGAGCATGGTAGAAGCACGAGAGCAGTTGAGGAATAATTTTGTCAATGATACCTCTGGCAGCCAAGCAAGCTCGTGCATATCTGCGACATCTAGAACAAGTAGAGTTTCTCAAACATCTATGAAAAGGAGAGCAGCAGCAGTACAAAGAGAAATTGATGCAGCAAGAACAGCTAAACTGGAAGAAGCTCAGGAACTGAAGAGAAAGCAGCAGTTAGCTAAGGTTGATAAGGAACAAAGAGAGTTAGATGCGAGACAGAGGGAGTTAAAGGAAAGATTAGAAGAGATAGAATTGGAGGAGGAAATCAAGAGGCTAGAGAAGGAAGCGGATACGGAGGCACGCAGAATAGCTGAAGAAGCATGGGCTAGGTTTGAGGAGATGGATATGGGCTTTGCTCAAAACCTGCAGGCCCCTCTAACTAAGATAGGTTTTCGTGGAACTGGAGAAATGGTGGAAAGGATTCCCGGGACTAAAACTCGTGCGCATTCTGATAAACCTTTGAAGGTAGAACGAAAGAATAACAATGACGGAGGATCTGTACAGAACAAGCCTTCGTACGGATGGAAATCATCAAGCGCAACGCAGGTTAACATTAAAAAGGAGTCTCCACCGTTAGGGGATAGTATACTGAGGGAATTGATCGCTAGTAACCTATGGGCCGGAATGCCGAAGCATGATATCAAAAACTTCCACGGAGATATTGCTTCATATCTTCCATTCAAGCAGGCTTTCAGAGGTATAATGGAATCAGGAGTGGTTCCATCTGGAGAAAAGTTGCATTATTTGTATCAGTTCACAGAAGGGGATCCAAAGGAATTGGTGCAAGCATGCATGTATATGGATGAGGAGGAAGGTTACAAGGAAGTATGGCAAATATTTGACAAAAAGTATTGAGCACCTGAACTCATTGGCGTGAGTTCATCGATCGGTTACTGTCCAAAGAAACCATCAGAAACAACGACGTGAGCACTCTCAATTCGTATGCAGTGGCTCTCAGATTGACTAGGAATGTGGTTGATAAAATCCCATCTGGAAAGAGTCAACTCGAACATCCAACTACTATTCGAGCACTGTTGAGAAAATTGCCTAATAAAATGGTCGAACGTTGGCGGTACATGAAAGTAGATCGAGGTGAATTGAGTTATGGAGATTTGGTTGATTTTGTTGAACGTGAAGCTTGAGCAGCGTCAGATCCTTTGTACGGTAGAGAGGTGATGAAAAACATTTCACAAAGTGATGGGATGATGATGAAAAAGAATAAAATCAATGCGAATTTAGTTACTATTGAAAGAGTGCCTAACGAAGATCAGACTAACAGGCTGAGCTTTGAGCCACCAAAGCCTAATACCAATTCAGTGAGATGTATGAATTGTGGAAGAATGCATGATATTTTGAGTTGCACTTCATTTAAGGAGATGACTGTCCATGATAGGATTGAATGTGTGAAGGCTAATAGAGGTTGCTTCATATGTCTTAGAGAAGGACACATGGCAGGTCAATGCATGACCCCAAAATCGTGTGAAATTTGTCATAAATGGCATCATCCTCTTCTTCATGTGAATGGTGGTTGGATGATCAATAAATCTAGAAATGAAAGGAAAGGGAGAGATGGAATAACTTTGGGGTATCCAATCGGGAAAAGGTATGGGTACGCTTCTACAAATAGGAATTTACCTTTTACAATACATCTTTCATCTTTTCTTTGTAGTACGAGATCTCCAAATACAATATCTCCGTAACTGACGTGTTTTGCTGCCCTCAACCTATAACTTGGTAGGTATTCATGACTTGGTAGGTACTTATAATTATGTTCGTAGGTATTTCTTACTAAGTAGGCATTCATAACTAGGTAAATATTTTCAAGTAGGTAGGTATTTTTTAACTAGGTAGGTATTTATAACTAGGTAGGTATTTATAACTAGGTAGGTTTTTTTAACTACGTAGGTTTTTTTTAACTAGGTAGGTATTTTTTAACTAGGTAGGTATTTTTTAACTAGGTAGGTATTTTTTAACTAGGTAGGTATTTTTTAACTAGGTAGGTATTTTTTAACTAGGTAAGTATTTTTTAACTAGGTAAGTATTTTTTAACTAGGTAAGTATTTTTTAACTAGGTAAGTATTTTTTAACTAGGTGAGTATTTTTTAACTAGGTAAGTATTTTTAACTAGGTAGATTTTTTTAACTAGGTAGATTTTATAACTAGGTAGATTTTATAACTAGGTAGGTTTTTTTTAACTAGGTAGGTTTTTTTTAACTAGGTAGGTTTTTTTTAACTAGGTAGGTTTTTTTTAACTAGGTAGGTTTTTTTTAACTAGGTAGGTTTTTTTTAACTAGGTAGGTTTTTTTTAACTAGGTAGGTTTTTTTTAACTAGGTAGGTATTTTTTAACTAGGTAGGTATTTTTTAACTAGGTAAGTATTTTTTAACTAGGTAAGTATTTTTTAACTAGGTAAGTATTTTTTAACTAGGTAAGTATTTTTTAACTAGGTAAGTATTTTTTAACTAGGTAAGTATTTTTTAACTAGGTAAGTATTTTTTAACTAGGTAAGTATTTTTTAACTAGGTAAGTATTTTTTAACTAGGTAAGCATTTTTAACTAAGTAGGTTTTTTTAACTAGGTAGGTTTTTTTAACTAGGTAGGTTTTTTTAACTAGGTAGGTTTTTTTAACTAGGTAGGTTTTTTTAACTAGGTAGGTATTTTTTAACTAGGTAGGTATTTTTTAACTAGGTAAGTATTTTTTAACTAGGTAAGTATTTTTTAACTAGGTAAGTATTTTTTAACTAGGTAGATATTTTTAACTAGGTAGATATTTTTAACTAGGTAGATATTTTAAACTAGGTAGATATTTTTAACTAGGTAGATATTTTTAACTAGGTAGATATTTTTAACTAGGTAGATATTTTTAACTAGGTAGATATTTTTAACTAGGTAGATATTTTTAACTAGATTCGTATTTATAACTAGATTCGTATTTATAACTAGATACGTATTTATAACTAGATACGTATTTATAACTAGATACGTATTTATAACTAGATACGTATTTATAACTAGATACGTATTTATAACTAGATACGTATTTATAACTAGTTAGTAGTTAGATACGTTTTTATTACTAGTTAGATACGTATTCATACTAGGTAGGTATTTATATCTAGTTAGTTATGTATATTTATTAATTACTGGGTAGATATTTTAACTAGGCAGGTATGTATTTATTACTAGATACGTGCCTATTTATAACTAGGTATGTTACGGTATTTATATATGGTTAGTTATTCATATTTATTACTGGGTAGCTATTTTTTTTTAACTAGTAGGTATTTATAATTAGGTTGGCTACAATCAATGACAAATTTTGATTTACAATCTGTATTCTACATTTCTACGTACCTAACTATTTTTCTGATATGAAAATTATGTATCTTAGACCTTTATCATGCGAATAAAATGTTTAAATATATATGGAACATTCGTTGAAATGTTTAGAAACTACATTGTTCAGTTTTTAATGTAACTAAATTGTTCTCTCGTAGACATTGCTCTGTGGTAGTTGGCTGCTGTGGTCATAGCGCAATTTACGCCTTACTCTCTCTCTCAAAACTGATACGGACTGTTCAGGGCAAGAATTTTTTTTAAAACTGGACGACAGATTTCAGAGAAACTATCAGGAAATGTTACCAGAGACTCATTCTTGACAAAAAAAAAACATGTTTGATAATGGATACATGCATTGGTATTTACGTAATAAGGCATTTTCAACCCTTCTTTGTTTTTGTACCAAAATTGGTACGGTCTGTTCAGGGCATGATTTTTCAAAAATTGGTGGATAAAATTCAGAGAAACTGTCAGAAAATGTTATCAAGGACCCCTTCATAAAAAACATGTTTGGTAACAGATACATGCAGACTGCAGTAGTTTTTAAATGGCAGGTGTTTTAAATGTTTTCAGGTCATTTCAGGGCACTTTTCAGGTCTTTACTCCGGGCCCAATTTGGCTCATTTTTTAAAGATTTCAAGCCAAAATTAACATAGGAACATACAACATAGGAATTAAATTAATTCAAAATTTCAATTTAAGCCAATAAGACATATGAGTTTTGACCTTTTAAAATCCAAGCCAATTAATTGGCTTTAACCAGGGTTAATTTAAAAAAACAAAAAACCAAACACTTGGTTTAAACCATGGTTTTTTTGAGCAATAAAAACCATTGGTTTTTTTCGTTTTTATAGTTTATTTGGTTTTTATTAGATGTTATCATATACAATCAAATCTTACAAATATAATATGAAATAAGTCTTATGCTGTTTTAAACCAAACAAAGATACATATTTATTGATTGTACATAGGTACAGTGTTGAAGTTAGTTTTATTTGCTCAGCACTGAATAGGTAGATATGTGATGATTAAATTCTAGTGACTTTTCTTTAGTCTGTCTCTCTCTCGCTTGAAATTTCCTTTAGCGTTCCTCTAATTAGTAGCAGTCAAGTTGTCAACCAGTCATAGCGTAAAGTTGTAAACACGCATGCAAATTCTTCAGTTAACTCCAATTGTGTTTGTGTCGTTTTATATATTATTATATATTTAACTTTCATTACTCTATAAATAGTTTATTAACTTCATTTTAGGTATTTGCATATCCTAAACTCTCTGTCTATTGCTCTGTCTACAAGCAATTATTGGGTTCACGTAATTTACTTTTCAAATAGTTCCTAGATAATTTGTACCATCATGCGTTTAAACCCTGCCTTTATTTCCCTGTAAGTTTTGTAATTGTCTTTAGTTATATATTATATAAATATTAAACTTGAGCATTAACCATAAATCAATCAGTTTGTATAACTTTAATATTTTTTGTACCTTTGTCTCAAACTGAATAATTATTTCAGGTTTATGTTCTACCTACCTTCTAAGCTTCTTAGTTGCATTTCCTTGTTTTTGTTATCTGTCCACTACAATAAATTACTACTTCCAAACACACATCTTTGGTTTCAAACTTTCAATAAACCAAAACAATTAAACCCCTCAGATTTGTTTATTAATTATTACTTTAATTTATGATTTTACTCAACCAATCAGTAACTAACAAAGAGTTATTCATATATATAAGTTGATTTTAAAACTAGTATTGTAACATTAGACATACACAGAGATGGGCGGCAAAGTACTTCCCAAGTACCAAGTAAAAGTACTAAGTAACAAGTAAGTACTTCAAGTACTACTTGAAGTACTTTCTAAAAAGTACTTTGAATAATTACTTAGAAGTACTTTTTACAAGTACTTGTTACTTTCCAAGTAAAAAGTACTTTGCAAAGTACATTTTTTCCTTTCAGTCAAGAGATTTTAAAAGATTAGTTCTAAAATCTGTACAAAATTAATTCTTTTTCTCATCAAAACTGTATTTACAGCAACTGGATAAAAACTACTATAGTTTGAAGAGGTCCAACATGTTGGAAAATTGTTTGTCAAGCAGTAAAATTGAAAACTTTGCCAAACAGTAGAATCAAAAACTAAGACTGTAAGACATTGTATACTTTTATGTGACGGTGAATATTTATATATTCTGACATACAATCATGTATAGAGACTATGAGTTATATTGACCAATTTAAGTACATTGAATATAATTATTTTGTGATACCTAGATATCACAACCAATATTTACCAAACACATTGACGAATTATAAGCGTGTGGACGTGTACAGTGAGTCACTGTGATGATGTACTATCAGAGTAAAGAGTCACTGTGATGATATACTATCAGAGAAAAGAGTCACTGTGATGATGTACTGTCAGAGAAAAGAGTCACTGTGATGATGTACTATCAGAGAAAAGAGTCACTGTGATGATATACTATCAGAGAAAAGAGTCACTGTGATGATGTACTGTCAGAGAAAAGAGTCACTGTGATGATGTACTGTCAGAGAAAAGAGTCACTGTGATGATGTACTGTCAGAGAAAAGAGTCACTGTGATGATGTACTGTCAGAGAAAAGAGTCACTGTGATGATGTACTATCAGAGAAAAGAGTCACTGTGATGATGTACTATCAGAGAAAAGAGTCACTGTGATGATGTACTATCAGAGAAAAAGAGTCACTGTGATGATGTACTATCAGAGAAAAGAATCACTGTGATGATGTACTGTCAGAGAAAAGAGTCACTGTGATGATGTACTATCAGAGAAAAAAGTCACTGAGAAGATGTACTATCAGAGAAAAGAGTCACTGTGATGATATACTATCAGAGAAAAGAGTCACTGTGATGATGTACTATCAGAGAAAAGAATCACTGTGATGATGTACTATCAGAGAAAAGAGTCACTGTGATGATGTACTATCAGAGAAAAGAGTCACTGTGATGATGTACTATCAGAGAAAAGAGTCACTGTGATGATGTACTATCAGAGAAAAGAGTCACTGTGATGATGTACTATCAGAGAAAAGAGTCACTGTGATGATGTACTATCAGAGAAAAGAGTCACTGTGATGATGTACTATCAGAGAAAAGAGTCACTGTGATGATGTACTATCAGAGAAAAGAGTCACTGTGATGATGTACTGTCAGAGAAAAAAGTCACTGAGAAGATGTACTATCAGAGAAAAGAGTCACTATGATGATGTACTATCAGAGAAAAGAGTCACTGTGATGATGTACTATCAGAGAAAAGAGTCACTGTGATGATGTACTATCAGAGAAAAAAGTCACCGAGAAGATGTACTATCAGAGAAAAAAGTCACTGAGAAGATGTACTATCAGAGAAAAGAGTCACTGTGATGATGTACTATCAGAGAAAAGAGTCACTGTGATGATATACTATCAGAGAAAAAAGTCACTGAGAAGATGTACTATCAGAGTTAACAGCACAAATTATTAGTTTTAGTTTTAAATTGTATAGTAAATGTACTTGGTACTTGAAAGTACTTTAAAAAGTACTTGGTACTTGTACTTTGAAAGTACTTTTTTCTTGGAGTACTTGGGCAATTACTTCAAGTACATTGATTTACGAGTACTTGTACTTAGTACTTAAGTACTTTCGATGTACTTTTCGCCCATCTCTGGACATACAATTAAATCGATAATTTACAACAAAACAACATATAAACCGAAAAAAAACATGGTTTATTTAGTTTTTTTTTAAACCATGGTTTTTATCCACCCTGGCTTTAACTGACAATCTGCTACTGAGAGTCTTTACTCCGGGCCCAATTTGGCTCATTTTTTAAAGATTTCAAGCCAAAATTAACATAGGAACATACAACATAGGAATTAAATTAATTCAAAATTTCAATTTAAGCCAATAAGACATATGAGTTTTGACCTATGTCAAATTAATTTAGCTGCAGGATATTCTGAATCTGCTGCTGAGAGTCCATGTTTCAGTCTCAGAGGCTGGAAAATTGTAAGCCACTGCCAATTTTTGAGCCAAAATTTCACCAAAATTCTGAGCCAACATAAGAATTAATTCAAAATTTAAAGCCAATTAGACATATCTGAGTTTTGACCTTTTGAAATCTAAGCCAATTAATTGGCTTTAATTGACATACTCTGTAAGTTGTAACATTGCCGAGAGTCAGAGAGTAACTCTCTCTCAAACCATGTTTCAAACTATGAACAAAGTCGCCAGTATACTGGCGATTTTTGAGGGGTGAAATAAATCAAGAAACCTGTAAATAACAAGTAAATCACTCGTAGATAGTCTCAAGTGATACACATTCATCAGACATGCCAGTCTGTATTTGGTGCAAAAAATCCCACTGACTTTTTGAAAAAGCTGAAAAAAAAATCCACCATAAATTTCCAGTAATTTGGCTGATCTACCAACATTTTCCCAATTTATCCACCGAAAATTAATGGTAATATAGGAATAAATAGCTAAAAATCCACTGACTTTGCTAGAATATTATTTTCGAGGGGAAAAAATTCCACAGACATGTCGGTGGAATTTACCACCAAATACAGTCTGGCAGACATGATGTATAAGGATGTTTTCAAGTGTAAAATCTTCACTAGGAAGTCCTAATTCTTCTTCAAAAGTTCAAAGTATCTTAAATGTGGCAACCTTGATCCATTTTCCCACCAAACTGACAACTTTCCTGCCACACTTTGAAACATGGCTCTCAAATTAAAATCTCTGCGGGAGTAGAGACGTATTATGCAGACTGGGTCTGGGTGTGGTGCGCCAAGTCATAAGTCACCAGTATATTGGTGACTTTTGAGGGGTTAAATAAAATAAAAAACATGTAAATAAGGAGTAAATCACTCCCAAAATAGTCTCAAAAGATGCACATGCATCAGACATCGTGAGACATGAACTATGAAGCATTAGCCATTAGGATGTTTCCAAGTGTAAAATCTTCACTAGGAAGTCAAGTTTCTCCTTACTTTAAAGTACGGCGAGTACCTTGAAAATGGCAACCTGGATCCATTTTCTCACCAAACTGGCGACTTTCCTGCCACACTTTGAAACATGGGTGCCAGTTTGTATTTGGTGCTCTGAACTCCTGACTTTTTCAAAAATCTGAGAAATAGCTGCCAACATTTTTAATCAATTTGTTTAGTCCTCCAACATTTTTCCAATTTCCCCTCCAAAAATTAATGGTAATATTATTACCAGACTGTATTTCATGGTAAATTCCACCGACTTGTCGGTGGAATTTTTTTCATTGAAAATAATATTCTGACAAAGTCGGTGGATATTTAGCCATTTATTCCTATAATACCATTACTTTTCGGTGGAAAAATGGGCAAAATGTTGGTGGATCGGCCAAATTACTGGAAATTTATGGTGGATTTTCTCAGCTTTTTCAAAGTCAGTGGAATTTTGTGCACCAAATACAGACTGAGACTGGGTAATATAGGAATTAATAGCTAAATATCCTCCAACAATACAGGAATTTATTTATTAGAGAAATTGATTATCTCCTGATATATCACCACTCTGCAGAAACTGGTAAACTGTTCATAGAGATCTCTTATTCTGTTTGTAGCAAAATTAATGTAAATATAATTATATAGGGATTAATTCAAAATTGTTCGGACTGCCATTTATTTTATTATAGCATGTCCAAACTTGCCATTTTAATGGCAAGTTTGTGGCAGTTATTTCAAAACCCTTCAATTGAAAATGGCAAGAAATATCTATTTTCTCCTATGCTGCAATATTATTTTGGAGAGAATTTATGATAATTTGATCATTTTGGAGAAAAATTTGTTTTTTTTGGAAAGAGATGGAGAGACAAATGGAGAGTTTGTGAGCCATACTATTTTACTCAACAGTATCTAAAAGCTGAGCGGCGCACCACATTACGGCGCACTACAATACGGCGCACCACTGTACTTTCTATAATGATCTCAAAGTGAATAACTGTTATGAAGTTAGTTGTATCCGCTAGTTTGTTGTTCAGCACCCAGGTTCAAGAGAAAGGCCTTTATCACCATATTTATGGCGATAACTATATTTGGAAATAATATTCTATTTATTGTTATGGCGATCATTCACAAATCTGCCCTCTAGTTCTAAATTAAATGGCGACTATTTGATCGTAAAATAATGAAAATATACAGTGATTTTCATCATCATATGTAATTTTCATTTTATCATCAATGTAATGTACTTCCTACCTAATGCATATATTTCATTTCAAGATGCTTTTATTTTTGACACGACTGGCTGTACATACCTATAGGTTGCATACTAATGTTCATAGAATGATATAGTACAAACAATCTTAGGTATTTTGTGCACGTGACGTCATAATAGTGACAATTAAAATCATATCGATCGGCTTGATTACGTAATACGGTAATGGTAACAAATCACTACCTTAAGATGTACATTAATAACTTAACTTACGATGTCGATGTATTAATAATAACTTAAGATGACATGTACAGGTTGTCTTGTCTTAGTGTTAATTAAAAACAAGTGAAACAACCGTACATAATAGTTTGGACCCAGATTTACGATCTAATAGATGTATACTACATTAGACATGACAACCCACTACTGTCAAATCAAAATTTTGATTAAGTTACATCATCAATGCTACTGTTATATTGACTGTGATTGGTTTAAATTTGATGACGTAATGATAGCTGCAAATTACATGCTTGTCCCATATACTTACAGTCCTAAACAATTAGTGGAAACAAAGTTTAGCAAGTAAGATCCAAATTATAAGAAGTTTTCACTTTTCCGTTTTTCGATCACTTTTAGTTTAATTGGTATCTATTTCATCTGCAGGTATTATAAATACTACCTAATTAATAAAATAAAAGGTGAATAATTATAATATCATTTTTTACATGTGGTCGTAATTGTGGAACAGTCCAATAATTCACAGCTTTAGTGGGCAAGTTATGAATTATAGGATGGGTCCACATTTTCGATCAAGTAAAAAAATACTTAATTTCTAATTCCAATGTGTAATCAACTTCACACTACATATCTATAATCTACCTAAATAAGTCTTTGAACCGAACATGTTCTGGTCCAGATTTATTTATTTATTTCAAACATCAGAACATGTCCAGAACTTCTGGACATGTTCTGATGTTTGAGACAAAGAAACGATTCAAACTAAACTAAACATGTTTGGTTCAAAGATTTATTTAAGTACCTAGGTATTTAGGTAGTGTGAAGTTCATTACACAGTGGAATTGGAAATTTCAAATTAGGTAACTATATTGAACTATAGAATTATTTTATATTGTGCATGTATGTAAGCCACAAACTACCTAGTCTAATTTACTTAGGTGTAGTTTGTAGGTTAACAGGAAATGTGTTATGATTTTATGAATGGTGTACTTTCATTTTAATATCTGATTCAGTTCTCCTTATTAATTTAAAGTTATTGGTAGATGGCAGTTAATACATATTCACATTATATCAGTTTGAATCTTTTATGTACGTTTGTAATGTATGACATCACGGCATGCCTCTCCCTGATTGGCTGGTAGTGTCGACCCGGATCGGTTCCCGCAGTGAATGATCCAGTGTCGGTTCCCGCACTCTATATAACTTCCGAAAGAAACATTATTTTTCAAATCTGTAAACAAAGTCTAAAAGAACTGTTTCTTAGCAATCTTTTGATATATTTACATTTGATATACTCTCGATAAGTAAAATTCTATTCGCGATCAAATATAACATACATTTTAGGTACCTGAAAAATTTTCCACTGATGTTTTCAACTATCACGCAAACATTGACATTACAAGTAAACGAAAGATGATACCTATCTAAAAATTGGTATGCATATAGGGTATGTACTTGGTTAACATGCTTTAAAAGGAATTTTGTCAACTGAAGCCATTTCTAAAACTATAAAGGAAAACGTAAGTGCGAGAATCGACCCGATCGATAAATATAGGCTAGGGTCGCTTCCCGCACTTTTTCAGGGTTGGTTCCCGCACATCAAAATATCCATATTTAGTATATATTATATGTTTAGAGCGTGAGTAATATATTATATTTCTTCCAGGTTATCATAACTATTAAATACATTACATAACTTGTTTGATCATGCCGAAAAATAAAAAATTCAACAAAAAAAAAAAGAGAAATAAATTAGATGAAAGCAAAGTAAGAGATGCGATTGGTAAAGTGGGAGGTGGACTCTATCAAGGAAAGCTGCAAAATAAATTGGAATTCACGAATGGGCTTTCCGTGACCGAATGAAAAGAACTAGGAGCAATAACAGTGATAGCAGTGGCCGGAGATAAGTTACACCCACTTATCATTTTTAAAGGTGAGACCTGACGTAATAGTAACAAATTATGTAGTTCGGTGTTAAAATCACTATAAAATTGCTCATATCGTATCATGCAGAATTGCTCTATACAATCAAACTTTATTTACAGGTGTCAACCTTATGGCTATTGGCACGCTCCCAATCCTTATCCTGGGACACAACATGCACGATCGGAAAAGCAGTGAAAGAGAACCACCACTAACCTCCCGAGGAGAAAAGGAAACTCACACCTCAAGCAAGTCGCCAAAAGAAGCCAGGCGATATAGAAGAACCAAACATATCTGGTAGAGCCCACATCAATTATCACAAAGAGAACACTTTCACTGAATTGAATACCTCATTCTATAAGAAAGAAATACCTATCAATAGGAGTTTCGAGCAGATTTTGTAAGACCACTTCACACAAAGAGTGCAACATCGAAAAGTTCGACGTAGGATAAATCTTGAAGCTCAAGTTCTGACAATAGATGAATTAAGAATTTTGTGATGAAATAGAGAATGAAAAGAAAATGAATTGTTAAAATAGGAAAACGGAAAAAGTAGATGAACAGTTGCAGCCAATTTGCTCCAGCACTAGTGCTGAAGAATCAGACGTGGATATAGATAAGGCACCTGTATAAAATTTCAACCCCAGGCAACAGAGGAGTATTTGAAGAATGTAGAAGAAAAATATTGTTCAATTTGTGTAGTTTCATTTGGGAAGGAACTATTGTACATAGGCATTGGTAAACCAAATTGACCAATTCGTTTAAATAAATGTTCATAAACGGAAAAGCCACGTAAGGCCAGGGCATTCTATTATTATTTTATAGCCATATTCTAAGAATATATTATTTGATTAAAACTATACTAATTATAGTTTCATTTCTAGTTTATTTAGGAAATTCTGTATCTTAAATAAAGCATTTTCATAACTTGTTTCATTTAACCTGACAACGTTATCAAAAGCAGTCATTATCGTAGTGTAGTGAGGACTAGCTACTCTTCATGGCTGATTCCCACAACGTGGTAGATAATGAATGAGAGTCGGTTCCCGCACTGCGGGGCAGTTCAAAAAGGGTTGGTTCCCGCAGTGCGGGAACCGATCCCAGGCACTGCGGGAAACGACCCCTTAAAGTCAGAATTCTCCCCCGCATATATTTCATCCCATAAAAGAGAAAGTACTAGAGATAGAAACTTAAGAAATACTACGATTATGCATCATACAGAGGTGAATACTCATGCCAATTTTTGTTAAGATACCTAACTTATTTTCCGAGTTAAAGCAAAGTTTGCGCAAATTGCGGGAAGCGATCCTGGTCGACGCTATCAGTGGAATGCCTCTCTCTGATTGGCTGGTGTCATTGGTATGTCTCTCTCTGATTGGCTGATATGCTCCCCCTCAATTATTACGTTCCCTCTGGTGTTCAAATAACAGTGAAACATTTATTATTTCATTTATTTAAACTAAACATCCCTTAACATCTTCCTATATTAATTTATATAGACTATAACCTATGTTCTGTGATCTAACTGGGAAAAAAAGAGAATTAGAAAACCTATAGGTACAAGAATAACAAGATACTTAACCTGGCTTGCAATCTCGTATAAATCTAGTACCTAACTAGGTACGTCTGACAGTGACATGTTCCTACCTACCTATAGAAATAGGGTCTATGGATAATGTATCCTTATTTTAATGGTGACTGGCGATTTTTCTTGGCTATCTGTGGCGATTTTTTTATTTTCTATTATTCATTTATGGCGATTGCCCAGCCATACTCTATAACCTGGAGCACACTTCATGATTGTTTAATGACCTGGCAGGGGGGTTCGGGGGGGCGGCACACCCCCAATACATCTACCTAACGGCTAACTAAGAAGTTTTTATTTACACCTCACTACTCAGACTGAAAGTTTACAATAGTTTACCCCATAAAATTTTAATTACAGTTTTCTATGATGAATTTTATTTTCTATTCCAAATTAAACATCTCAATCAAATAATTAAACTGTGTAGTATAATATAAATTCATTGGATTCAGGTACAGTCAGGCGTCAGTCATAAATCTGATAAAACAATTACCTATCAAATTCACTCCATTTATTATTAATCTGTATTCAGAATACCTATCTAATAGAATGTGCAGTGGTGCGCCGCTCAGCTTTTAGATACGTATCATCTTACTTGGAACTTGGGTTCCGAGAGAAAATCCCAAACATCTCCCATATTCTGCAGACTGGATATTTCATTGGAATTTACAACCAAATACAATCTGGCATCCAGTTTGTATTTGGTGCACTGAACTTTTCTGACTTTTTAAAAAATCTGAATTCTGAGAAATAGCTGCCAACATCTTTCATCAATGATCAATTTGTCTAGTCCTCCAACATTTATCCAGTTTCTCCTCCAAAAAATTAATGGTAATATAGGATAATAGGAATTAATAGCTAAATATCCTCCGACATTGCAGGAATTTTTATATTAGTATTATTAGAGAAATTGAATATCTCCTGAGACATCATTGGAATTTACCACCAAATACAATCTGGTCTGGCATGGGTGGTGCGCACTGCAGATTACCAAGCTAAACTAAATTAGCAACTTAGCAGGTGTGATCACAGTTCACTCACTGTAGTATCTAAAATTTCGAATAAATTCTTATGTTCCTAATTTCCTATGTTAATTTTGGCTTGAAATATTCATAATGTGCTAAAATTGGCTTGGCTCAGAATTTGTGAAATTCTGGCTCTAAAATTGCCAATTGGCTCACAATTTGCCAGCATATGATTTCTGAAGGTTTGAAACTGTCACTGTGATACACATGGTGGGGTGCTGGCCTGCTGGGTGCATACTTTGAACTATGCCGCCAGTCTGCAGAATATGGGACATTTTTAAAATTTTCTGTGATTCTGTGTGAACACAGAACAAATAATCCTTAATTTCCTACTATATGTACATGTTTCAAGGTATGGACAAAGTTGCCAGTATACTGGCGACTTTAGAGGGGTGAAATAAGGGGTTCATACAATTACCGGAACGGAGCATGAATTACCGGAACGGGACATGAATTACCGGAACGGAGCATGAATTACCGGAACGGAGTTGTTTTATTGCGAAATATTCCTATTTCTGTAATTTAGATATACAAACGGTCGATATATGGTCTAAATGATACCATATTTAACCATTTTACACTCGTTTCGTCCCGTAATCGTTATAAAACGTATGAAAATGAGACAGACATTTTACAAGAGTATATGCTGAAAATTAGTTTTCTTCATAAGATATTTCATAGAGAATACTTTAAGGAGAGACTAAAGTAATTTTAGTGAGTGATTATATAATATAATTTTATTGAGAAATAATCCTAAGTTATGTAATTTAGGTATATATTTGGTCCAAATCATATCATATTTAACCATTTTATACTCATTTCTGCTCGCTCGTAATCGCTACCCAACGTCTGAAATACACACCGTGATTTCGCATTGTAGTATATTAATGAGTTATATATTTTCATCACCTACGAATTTCTCTATATAGTTATAGGTACCACGGTTTCTAATTAGG
>CANNZV010001334.1:0-34205 GCA_947561585.1 Caprella mutica
GTGCAGAATAGGTAATTAATGTGTTAATCTTATACTCACTGTGCAGAATAGGTAATTAATGTGTTAATCTTATATTACTGTGCAGAATAGGTAATTAATGTGTTAATCTTATACTTACTGTGCAGAATAGGTAATTAATGTGTTAATCTTATACTCACTGTACAGAATAGGTAATTAATGTGTTAATCTTATACTTACTGTGCAGAATAGGTAATTAATGTGTTAATCTTATACTCACTGTGCAGAATAGGTAATTAATGTGTTAATCTTATACTCACTGTGCAGAATAGGTAATTAATGTGTTAATCTTATACTTACTGTACAGAATAGGTAATTAATGTGTTAATCTTATACTTACTGTACAGAATAGGTAATTAATGTGTTAATCTTATACTCACTGTACAGAATAGGTAATTAATGTGTTAATCTTATACTCACTCTACAGAATAGGTAATTAATGTGTTAATCTTATACTTACTGTGCAGAATAGGTAATTAATGTGTTAATCTTATACTTACTGTACAGAATAGGTAATTAATGTGTTTATCTTATACTTACTGTGCAAAATAGGTAATTAATGTGTTAATCTTATACTCACTGTACAGAATAGGTAATTAATATGTTAATCTTATACTTACTGTACAGAATAGGTAATTAATGTGTTAATCTTATACTCACTGTGCAGAATAGGTAATTAATGTGTTAATCTTATACTCACTGTACAGAATAGGTAATTAATGTGTTAATCTTATACTCACTGTACAGAATAGGTAATTAATGTGTTAATCTTATACTTACTGTGCAGAATAGGTAATTAATGTGTTAATCTTATACTTACTGTGCAGAATAGGTAATTAATGTGTTAATCTTATACTCACTGTACAGAATAGGTAATTAATGTGTTAATCTTATACTCACTGTACAGAATAGGTAATTAATGTGTTAATCTTATACTTACTGTGCAGAATAGGTAATTAATGTGTTAATCTTATACTTACTGTACAGAATAGGTAATTAATGTGTTTATCTTATACTTACTGTACAGAATAGGTAATTAATGTGTTAATCTTATACTCACTGTACAGAATAGGTAATTAATGTGTTAATCTTATACTCACTGTACAGAATAGGTAATTAATGTGTTAATCTTATACTTACTGTGCAGAATAGGTAATTAATGTGTTAATCTTATACTTACTGTACAGAATAGGTAATTAATGTGTTTATCTTATACTTACTGTGCAGAATAGGTAATTAATGTGTTAATCTTATACTTACTGTGCAAAATAGGTAATTAATGTGTTTATCTTATACTTACTGTACAGAATAGGTAATTAATGTGTTAATCTTATACTTACTGTGCAAAATAGGTAATTAATGTGTTTATCTTATACTTACTGTACAGAATAGGTAATTAATGTGTTAATCTTATACTTACTGTGCAAAATAGGTAATTAATGTGTTAATCTTATACTCACTGTACAGAATAGGTAATTAATGTGTTAATCTTATACTTACTGTGCAGAATAGGTAATTAATGTGTTAATCTTATACTCACTGTACAGAATAGGTAATTAATGTGTTAATCTTATACTTAATGTGCAGAATAGGTAATTAATGTGTTAATCTTATACTAACTGTGCAGAATAGGTAATTAATGTGTTAATATTATACTTACTGTACAGAATAGGTAATTAATGTGTTAATCTTATACTTACTGTGCAGAATAGGTAATTAATGTGTTAATCTTATACTCACTGTGCAGAATAGGTAATTAATGTGTTAATCTTATACTTACTGTGCAGAATAGGTAATTAATGTGTTAATCTTATACTAACTGTGCAGAATAGGTAATTAATGGGTTAATCTTATACTTATTGAGCAGAATAAGTAATTAATGTGTTAATCTTATACTTACTGTGCAGAATAGGTAATTAATGTGTTAATCTTATACTTATTGAGCAGAATAAGTAATTAATGTGTTAATCTTATACTTACTGTGCAGAATAGGTAATTAATGTGTTAATCTTATACTTACTGTACAGAATAGGTAATTAATGTGTTAATCTTATACTTACTGTGCAGAATAGGTAATTAATGTGTTAATCTTATACTTACTGTACAGAATAGGTAATTAATGTGTTAATCTTATACTTACTGTGCAGAATAGGTAATTAATGTGTTAATCTTATACTTACTGTACAGAATAGGTAATTAATGTGTTAATCTTATACTTACTGTGCAGAATAGGTAATTAATGTGTTAATCTTATACTAACTGTGCAGAATAGGTAATTAATGTGTTAATCTTATACTTACTGTGCAGAATAGGTAATTAATGTGTTAATCTTATACTCACTGTGCAGAATAGGTAATTAATGTGTTAATCTTATACTTACTGTGCAGAATAGGTAATTAATGTGTTAATCTTATACTCACTGTGCAGAATAGGTAATTAATGTGTTTATCTTATACTCACTGTGCAGAATAGGTAATTAATGTGTTAATCTTATACTTACTGTACAGAATAGGTAATTAATGTGTTAATCTTATACTTACTGTACAGAATAGGTAATTAATGTGTTAATCTTATACTTACTGTGCAGAATAGGTAATTAATGTGTTAATCTTATACTAACTGTGCAGAATAGGTAATTAATGTGTTAATCTTATACTTACTGTACAGAATAGGTAATTAATGGGTTAATCTTATACTTTCTGTGCAGAATAGGTAATTAATGTGTTAATCTTATACTTACTGTGCAGAATAGGTAATTAATGTGTTAATCTTATACTCACTGTGCAGAATAGGTAATTAATGTGTTAATCTTATACTTACTGTGCAGAATAGGTAATTAATGTGTTAATCTTATACTAACTGTGCAGAATAGGTAATTAATGTGTTAATCTTATATTCACTGTGCAGAATAGGTAATTAATGTGTTAATCTTATACTCACTGTGCAGAATAGGTAATTAATGTGTTAATCTTATACTCACTGTGCAGAATAGGTAATTAATGTGTTAATCTTATACTCACTGTACAGAATAGGTAATTAATGTGTTAATCTTATACTCACTGTGTAGAATAGGTAATTAATGTGTTAATCTTATACTTACTGTACAGAATAGGTAATTAATGTGTTAATCTTATACTTACTGTACAGAATAGGTAATTAATGTGTTAATCTTATACTTACTGTGCAGAATAGGTAATTAATGTGTTAATCTTATACTAACTGTGCAGAATAGGTAATTAATGTGTTAATCTTATACTTACTGTACAGAATAGGTAATTAATGGGTTAATCTTATACTTTCTGTGCAGAATAGGTAATTAATGTGTTAATCTTTTACTCACTGTGCAGAATAGGTAATTAATGTGTTAATCTTATATTACTGTGCAGAATAGGTAATTAATGTGTTAATCTTATACTTACTGTGCAGAATAGGTAATTAATGTGTTAATCTTATACTCACTGTACAGAATAGGTAATTAATGTGTTAATCTTATACTTACTGTGCAGAATAGGTAATTAATGTGTTAATCTTATACTCACTGTGCAGAATAGGTAATTAATGTGTTAATCTTATACTCACTGTGCAGAATAGGTAATTAATGTGTTAATCTTATACTTACTGTACAGAATAGGTAATTAATGTGTTAATCTTATACTTACTGTACAGAATAGGTAATTAATGTGTTAATCTTATACTCACTGTACAGAATAGGTAATTAATGTGTTAATCTTATACTCACTCTACAGAATAGGTAATTAATGTGTTAATCTTATACTTACTGTGCAGAATAGGTAATTAATGTGTTAATCTTATACTTACTGTACAGAATAGGTAATTAATGTGTTTATCTTATACTTACTGTGCAAAATAGGTAATTAATGTGTTAATCTTATACTCACTGTACAGAATAGGTAATTAATATGTTAATCTTATACTTACTGTACAGAATAGGTAATTAATGTGTTAATCTTATACTCACTGTGCAGAATAGGTAATTAATGTGTTAATCTTATACTCACTGTACAGAATAGGTAATTAATGTGTTAATCTTATACTCACTGTACAGAATAGGTAATTAATGTGTTAATCTTATACTTACTGTGCAGAATAGGTAATTAATGTGTTAATCTTATACTTACTGTGCAGAATAGGTAATTAATGTGTTAATCTTATACTCACTGTACAGAATAGGTAATTAATGTGTTAATCTTATACTCACTGTACAGAATAGGTAATTAATGTGTTAATCTTATACTTACTGTGCAGAATAGGTAATTAATGTGTTAATCTTAAACTTACTGTACAGAATAGGTAATTAATGTGTTTATCTTATACTTACTGTACAGAATAGGTAATTAATGTGTTAATCTTATACTCACTGTACAGAATAGGTAATTAATGTGTTAATCTTATACTCACTGTACAGAATAGGTAATTAATGTGTTAATCTTATACTTACTGTGCAGAATAGGTAATTAATGTGTTAATCTTATACTTACTGTACAGAATAGGTAATTAATGTGTTTATCTTATACTTACTGTGCAGAATAGGTAATTAATGTGTTAATCTTATACTTACTGTGCAAAATAGGTAATTAATGTGTTTATCTTATACTTTCTGTACAGAATAGGTAATTAATGTGTTAATCTTATACTTACTGTGCAAAATAGGTAATTAATGTGTTTATCTTATACTTACTGTACAGAATAGGTAATTAATGTGTTAATCTTATACTTACTGTGCAAAATAGGTAATTAATGTGTTAATCTTATACTCACTGTACAGAATAGGTAATTAATGTGTTAATCTTATACTTACTGTGCAGAATAGGTAATTAATGTGTTAATCTTATACTCACTGTACAGAATAGGTAATTAATGTGTTAATCTTATACTTACTGTGCAGAATAGGTAATTAATGTGTTAATCTTATACTTACTGTGCAAAATAGGTAATTAATGTGTTTATCTTATACTTACTGTACAGAATAGGTAATTAATGTGTTAATCTTATACTTACTGTGCAAAATAGGTAATTAATGTGTTAATCTTATACTCACTGTACAGAATAGGTAATTAATGTGTTAATCTTATACTTACTGTACAGAATAGGTAATTAATGTGTTAATCTTATACTTACTGTGCAGAATAGGTAATTAATGTGTTAATCTTATACTCACTGTACAGAATAGGTAATTAATATGTTAATCTTATACTTACTGTACAGAATAGGTAATTAATGTGTTAATCTTATACTCACTGTGCAGAATAGGTAATTAATGTGTTAATCTTATACTTACTGTGCAGAATAGGTAATTAATGTGTTAATCTTATACTTACTGTACAGAATAGGTAATTAATGTGTTAATCTTATACTTACTGTGCAAAATAGGTAATTAATGTGTTAATCTTATACTTACTGTGCAGAATAGGTAATTAATGTGTTAATCTTATACTTACTGTGCAAAATAGGTAATTAATGTGTTTTGTAGAATAGAGATGATTTAACGTATGTAAAATAAATAAATCATATCTTTACTTTATAATGTATAATATTATATACCTTGTACACATATAATAAATTATTTAATTTGAGATTAACATATTTGGTTTATTTTCTATTAGGGTAAGTTTCGAGTTATCGGACAGCTTCGTGTTTTCGATCATATAAGAAAAAGTTCGTGAATTAAAATAATGAGTTGTATTATTATTACTGTAAATTTTTTTATTATATGGTCGAAATGTGAAACTGTTCGATAATTAGGATTTAACACGATTCTGATAACGTAGCTTCACAGATCGAAAATTATAATCACGATAAATAATCAATCATCGTTAAAATATCACAATATCTAAATTATCGTAGGAACATAAGCGATATATATTTTATTTATTTTAATTTATTTTATGGAAAATTACGATTAATTATCGTCTGATAAAATATCTTCATACGATATATTTACACGAATATATGTATAATTTCCGACAGTGTGAACGATTAAATATTTATTCGTAATATGAATAACGATGAAAATAAGTATACCGAATAAATGTTCAGAGTTCTTTTGCACAGAAATACCCTCGGTGTACGGTGAAGCGGTAAAACCACCGGTGTACGGTGAAGCGGTAAAACCACCGGTGTACGGTGAAGCGGTAAAACCACCGGTGTACGGTGAAGCGGTAAAACCACCGGTGTACGGTGAAGCGGTAAAACCACCGGTGTACGGTGAAGCGGTAAAACCACCGGTGTACGGTGAAGCGGTAAAAGCCCCGAATGAGTCAAAATTCACCACTGGAATGTAAAAGGAATATTGCATTCCTGCCAAAACTAGGAACAGTGTATTGGTAATCTTGGAATTAGAAAAACTAATATTTCTTATGATATGAACCGTTTGTAAATAGAAACGAATATGTTGGAAACATGTTCGAATCTTTGTATTTTTTAAATTAATAATGTTCAAATTTCATTACAATTTAAAAATATCGATCTAAAATTATTTTTATAATCTATCGAAAATAGATTATATATTATTTTCTCTAAATAAAACATATTATTAACAAAAAAGATAAGAGTTCTGATAATTATTAACTAATCATTAAAACTTTCAAAATATTGCTTTAGGCATCTTTTTCTAATTCAGTACCTACATCATAATCATACACATAGATTACTAATCATTTTTTGAATTCATATTGCAACACAAAATCTTGAAAAATTGATTGACTTTTAAGATCGACTTCCGGATTTGATTTACTTTTTCTGTGACGATTTCCCCACTCAACTTTTAATGGGGATTAGATTGGTTAGTTACCAGAGCTTTGAGTGGGGTGAGTGGAATATTATTTGTATTGACTGTAAATAGATATTGTATGAATGTTCTTCACCGTAAGAGTTCATCCCTAGTGGAATATTATTTGTATTGACTGTAAATAGATATTGAATGAATGTTCTACACCATAAGAATCCATCTCTAGTGGAATATTATTTGTATATTTGAACCTTTTCAGTAAATTTGTTTCGTTTACAAATATTTTCACTGAAAAATTCTTTTCTTTTTAAATATTTATTTATTGCCCGAAAAGTAACTATTTTTTTAGTTCAATAAAGATGTTTCGATGTTTCAATGTTGTATTTATTAGACTAATTGTCCCTAACAGTTTAATTGGCAATCAACCAATCCATAACAATTTCAGCAATTTACTGCATCCATGAAATTTGGTGATTTTTTTTGGCTGTGAAAGGATTCTTAGGTAGTGGAGTATCATATCACAAATTAAATGGAACATTTATTTCCCTCATTTCATTTTTTATTTAATATTTTCAAAAATGCAGAGGCAACTAGAGCAAAATGTGGTTATTCAAACACTTAGTAAATTTCAGATCAATCGGTCCACAAATAAAAAAGGTCTGCAATATGAGTTGATCCCCTCAAATTCAGGAAAATATACAAGAAAAGCTTTCGCTTTTGGCACCACCTATACAGGGTGACCCACAAAAAGTGTACCCATCTTAGAATTAGTATGAATATCGTATTTATAATTAGTTAAAAAATGAATTGAAGTAAATTTTAAAATTATGTTTTTTTCATGTATCCATTCTACCACCGTCATTGCTTTAGATTGTACGAGTACGATATTTATACTAATTCAAACTTGGGTACACTTTTTTGTGGGGTCACCCTGTATAATAATAATACAAATATCAACAAAATGAAAAACATAGAAGTAAGTATATTTTGAAATAATAAATATGATAAAAACTATTTCTGGTGAATTGTATATTATTTTACTCTATTTGTTTGATAATAGTTAATTTCCACTGCATTATATTTCTCAATGTATATATTTATAAGCAATAAAATGTTTATGAAATCTTATAATGGAAATATCAATGAAATGGCTTATTTGTAAATCATCATATGCCAATCTGACGTCAAATTCTCTCGCTGAAGTCGGTTGAATAAAAAAGAAAAAATCATTTAATATTTACATCAAAGTGACGATATCAAATATAAAATATATGCCAGTGGAATATATAAAATAAAGCAAGATTTATTGGCTAGGAGAAATATTTTATTTATATTCCTTTTCTTTTTAATGGAAAAATATTGTATTGTTAAACAAATAAAATTAAAGAAAAATATATATCTTATTTCCAGATTTACATTATTTTCTCTAATACATGCATTAATTATCTGGAACTAATTCATAAAATATAGATGAACTAGATAGCGTGCATTCGTGAAGTGAATACCTTCACCGTCGTTTACAAATGACATTGACCATCCCGTAATCCGTGAGTTATAAATGACCTTGACCTTTAACCCGTCTACTCCCAAATCATTCCTGGATAATGACCAATCGTCATACTAAAATTCAGGCAATTATCTATCATTCAGTACAATATCACACCAATCACTACACTCTATCTAATATCTCACCAATCACTACACTCTATCTAATATCTCACCAATCACTACACTCTATCTAATATCTCACCAATCACTACACTCTATCTAATATATCACCAATCACTACACTCTATCTAATATCTCACCAATCACTACACTCTATCTAACATCTCACCAATCACTACACTCTATCTAATATCTCACCAATCACTACACTCTATCTAATATCTCACCAATCACTACACTCTATCTAATATCTCACCAATCACTACACTCTATCTAATATATCACCAATCACTACACTCTATCTAATATCTCACCAATCACTACACTCTATCTAATATCTCACCAATCACTACACTCTATCTAATATCTCACCAATCACTACACTCTATCTAACATCTCACCAATCACTACACTCTATCTAATATCTCACCAATCACTACACTCTATCTAATATCTCACCAATCACTACACTCTATCTAATATTTCACCAATCACTACACTCTATCTAATATATCACCAATCACTACACTCTATCTAATATCTCACCAATCACTACACTCTATCTAATATCTCACCAATCACTACACTCTATCTAATATCTCACCAATCACTACACTCTATCTAACATCTCACCAATCACTACACTCTATCTAATATCTCACCAATCACTACACTCTATCTAATATCTCACCAATCACTACACTCTATCTAATATTTCACCAATCACTTCACTCTATCTAATATATCACCAATCACTACACTCTATCTAATATCTCACCAATCACTACACTCTGTCTAATATCTCACCAATCACTACACTCTATCTAATATCTCACCAATCACTACACTCTATCTAATATATCACCAATCACTACACTCTATCTAATATCTCACCAATCACTACACTCTATCTAATATATCACCAATCACTACACTCTATCTAATATCTCACCAATCACTACACTCTATCTAATATCTCACCAATCACTACACTCTATCTAATATCTCACCAATCACTACACTCTATCTAATATATCACCAATCACTACACTCTATCTAATATCTCACCAATCACTACACTCTATCTAATATCTCACCAATCACTACACTCTATCTAATATATCACCAATCACTACACTCTATCTAATATCTCACCAATCACTACACTCTATCTAATATCTCACCAATCACTACACTCTATCTAATATCTCACCAATCACTACACTCTATCTAATATCTCACCAATCACTACACTCTATCTAATATCTCACCAATCACTACACTCTATCTAATATATCACCAATCACTACACTCTATCTAATATCTCACCAATCACTACACTCTATCTAATATCTCACCAATCACTACACTCTATCTAATATCTCACCAATCACTACACTCTATCTAATATCTCACCAATCACTCCACTCTGTCTAATATCTCACCAATCACTACACTCTATCTAATATCTCACCAATCACTACTCTCTATCTAATATCTCACCAATCACTACACTCTATCTAATATCTCACCAATCACTACACTCTATCTAATATCTCACCAATCACTACACTCTATCTAATATCTCACCAATCACTACACTCTATCTAATATCTCACCAATCACTACACTCTATCTAATATCTCACCAATCACTACACTCTATCTAATATCTCACCAATCACTACACTCTATCTAATATCTCACCAATCACTACACTCTATCTAATATCTCACTAGTTTGTCTCATTTCAAACTATAGTCTACAAGTGTGTCTCTATTCAGTATAACTTTGCAGTTTGTGTTGATGTGCCACTAACAGCAAAGGAAACTTAATTGCATGCACCCGGTAGAGCGCATACCTTCTCCGCCGCTTTGACCCGTTCTCTCTCAAAATTTAATAAACTGGTAACTGGATTATGAGCAATCGTCCCACCAAGTTTTATGAAATATGGTTAAGTACTTTTTTCGTTAGTGAGTTATAAATAACCTTGACCTTGACCTTTAACCAGATCACTCCCAAAATTCTACCAGATGATTCCTGGCCATTGACCAATTGTCCCATCAAATTTCAGACAATTTTGTTCAATACTTTTTGAGTTATTGAGTTGTGAATGGCATTGATCTTGATCATTGACCTTTAACCTGATCGATCCCAAAATCTAACAAAATGGTTCCTTTACATTGTTCAATCGTCCCACCAAGTTTCATGCAATATGATTCAATACTTTTTGAGTTATAAATGAACATGACCTTGAATTTTGACCAGATCGCCCCCAAAATTCAACCAAAGGTCACAGGACATTAAACAATCGTTTCATTAAATTTAAGACAATTTGGTTGAACAATTTTTCTGTTATGCGAATAACAATATGATAAATAAATAAATGCCAGGTTAAATATGCCCTTATGTTCATTTAATGAACAAAAATAAACGAAGGCAAAAATATGACCTTACTTCATTTTGCGAAGGTAATAAGCGACTTACTGTTTAACTACCTGATAATTATTTTCTTTTATAAATTTTAATTTTAATTTCTGACCATATTATTAACTATAAGAACTATTCAATAAGAATGCTCTGTTTAAAGTGTTATCCCACCCATGCGTATAATACTACTCTAATTTTCTCCTATTGAAAGTATGCTAACATTGTTACAATATCCTAACATTATCTAACATAACTATTGCCTGTATCTCTATTATGATATTATATTATTTAGTAGATAATAGTAATGATAATATTAGTATTCTGAGGATAGGATAGTCATAAATATAATACCATAAAAGGCGGAAAGAACGTATGATTCTGAAAGCTTGTTACTTCATTACTTCTTGGTGAGATTTTTCACCCTTCACATACTGTTAGTTATGAATGGAAAGATGTACAGTAATAAATAAAAACAAAGATATTTTTGAATAAAACCTAAATATATGAAATATCGGAATTAAATTTATCAGGGTAAGTTTTACTAGTTATCGGGCAGTCTCACATTTTCGATCAAATGATAAAACAGTATAAAACAATTACAAAAAACTAGTTAAAGAATAGTAATGATTCTATTTTTCCCATAACTCCTATTAACCGTCCAATAACTCGGAAGTTATCCTTTTTTGTACATTTCTTTTATCTATTACATTTCGAAATTTTTAAAAGTTATAAATTGAATAAAACCTTTTTTATCAACGAGTTTTGATATCAACATAGTTAAAACACTGATCATATATGAATAATTCACAACTTTTTTTAGTTGATAATTAGATATAAATATGATTAAATATTTGTTTTTAACCCTAATGAGCTTGACTATCAGAATGAACTGGAAGGTTTGAGTATGTGTTAAAAACACATGTCTTATTTACATATAAACCTACGGTATTATATTTTTAACAAGTTGTTGGTATACATACTAAACTAATGTGTACCAAATTAAAAGTAAAAATATTTAACATATAAGGATGAATAAATACATAAGTATATATATAAGACATTGGCAACTGAGAGAGTAAAGCTGTGATTGGGTGGAGTGTGACCCAATCACAGCTCGCGCATGTGTCTGTACTCCATGAAAACATGTACAAATTCGTGCTTAATGGCTAACCAAACTATATTTCTACGTTGCCACATGACACCAACATACAATTATTTCTATAATTTACGTGATTTACGCTAATTTACGCCAATACGTTAATCTTTTTTAACTTTTATATACAAAACTATATTTGGTATTTATGTAAGAACAAAGTCAATGAAGGCCAGTAATTTTATAGGTAGTGATTTAAAAAGGATGTGCCTAGAAAGCACACGTCAAACTCATTAGGGTTAAATTAAAACAATTATTCATTATTACCCTCTAAAAATTTTGTAAATTTCTATTTCTCTCTCTTTTACAATAAGTAGGTATTAATTATTGATGATATTTCTTATTAAATTACAGTAATTTCTTCATCCTTTTCTTCTAAAAATTTGTATCTTTTAGCCCTAAGTATTGCAATAAATTTATATATTTTCACCCTTAATATTGCAATTAATTCATATTGTTTCCTATAAATATTCCAATAAATTTCAACATTTTATCTTCAGTAAAATGTAGCCAAAAATTCATATTTTTTCTCATAAATGATTGAAATATTCTTATCAACATTACAAATATTATAATCAATATTACAATTAATTCATATCTTCCCCTATAAACAATGCAATAAATTCATACCAATACATATATGTAAATACTACAATGAGTTCGTATATTTATACCCTTAATACTGTCCTTAATCACATCTTTCCCCATAAATTTTCCCCATTTTCGTGCCCTATAAGCAGCTCACTCTAGTCACAGCGTGTAAATGTTTCTAACCGGGTAACATAGCTAAAAGTTTAATATTAACATTATAATAACCTTTCTAAGACAAACTTGATGTCTCATCAAAACTTCTAATGATTATTTTATCAATATTAGACAGTTGACCTGATTTAGAATTTATCATCATTTTTGCAGTCGAATTCTCCAGGAAAATGAATTTAATTTCATTTAATTTAATTTAATTGGGGGGGTTTAGCCATTTTTATTTCGTAAGATAGAAAAGTTAATAGTTTTATTATTTTTATTTTTATTTCTAAATTCTTTGAAAACTATTAAATGTTACATTATTTCTTTTAAATACAAAGTACATCAATTCAAATCACTTTCTTCAGTATTTTAAAGCGCAATATAGTGAATTAGAACATTTTGTTATTGTTGCAAAAAGACATTAATTTTAATGTTATTTGAACCTCGAATGGAAACAACCGATTGGGGAAAAAATATGAGCGGTGAACACGCTAGATTCTAGCGTATCTACGCTACATCACGCTACTCTAATTCTAATGTATCTACGCTACATCACGCTACTTACATTCTAGTGTATCTACGCTACATTAGGCTACTTACTATTACGTATCTACGCTACGTCCCGCTACTTACATTCTAGCGTACCTACGCTACATCACGCTACTTACTATTACGTATCTACGCTACATCCCACTACTTACATTCTAGCGTACCTACGCTACATCACGCTACTTACTATTACGTATGTACGCTACATCCCGCTATTTATATTCTAGCGTATCTAAGTTATATCACGCTACTTAATTTCTAGCATATCTACGCTACATCACGGTATTTACAATCTAGCGTATCTGCGCTACATCACGGTAATTACAATCTAGCGTATCTATCACGCTATTAAGAAGTATAACAATAAACATCTAAAAATTTTAAACAATGAAATTACATCAAGAAAAATTTACAAACTCCTGTTATTATTAACTGTTCTTTTTATTTCCATTACAATTCCGTTATTAATAAAAACTTTGGCGAAAGTTAAGAAAAGTTATATCTATTTTTATGATAAAAGTTATGTAGGATATTAGTAATAAAACATTTTATGAACGATACATAGTAATATGAATATATAATGTATATTTAGAACAATTTACTTTGTGATATAATTTCTAATTCTGATATGAGCTTAATAAATGATTTCATTGAATAATTTAAAATTTATTTGAAATCATACTGCGTTAATTTTAAATGAATTCTTTACAACCTCTGTCATTAAATTAATATACTCTATGCTATAATATTATCGTTAATATTTAATTAATAACTTTAGCTAAATCTGAGGACACGAACAGAAATGTGGATAGTTAAATTAGACAAATAATGATACTATTGAGAAAACGTTATTCTTAACGGGCAAGTACATTAGTTACAAATATTGATACTATTGAGAACACGTTATTCTTAGCAGACAAGTACACTAGTTACAAATATTGATACTATTGAGAACACGTTATTCTTAACGGGCAAGTACACCAGTTACAAATATTGATACTATTGAGAACACGTTATTCTTAACGGGCAAGTACACCAGTTACAAATATATAACATGTTATTCTTAACAGGCAAGTACACTTGTTACAAATATATAACACGTTAGTCTTAACGGGCAAATACACTAGTTACAAATATTGATACTGTTGAGAACACGTTATTCTTAACGGGCAAGTACACTAGTTACAAATATTGATACTGTTGAGAACACGTTATTCTTAACGGGCAAGTACACTAGTTACAAATATTGATACTGTTGAGAACACGTTATTCTTAACGGGCAAGTACACTAGTTACAAATATATAACACGTTATTCTTAACGGGCAAGTACACTAGTTACAAATATTGATACTATTGAGAACACGTTATTCTTTATGGGCAAGTACACTAGTTACAAATATTGATACTGTTGAGAACACGTTATTCTTAACGGGCAAGTACACTAGTTACAAATATATAACACGTTATTCTTAACGGGCAAGTACACTAGTTACAAATATTGATACTATTGAGAACACGTTATTCTTTATGGGCAAGTACACCAGTTACAAATATTGATACAATTGAGAACACGTTATTCTTAACGGGCAAGTACACTAGTTACAAATATTGATACTATTGAGAACACGTTATTCTTAACGGGCAAGTACACTAGTTACTAGTTACAAATATTGATACTATTGAGTACACGTTATTCTTGACGGGCAAGTACACCAGTTACAAATATTGATACTATTGATAACACGTTATTCTTTACGGGCAAGTACACCAGTACATTTCCTATTCTTCTCACTCTTTCTAATCGTTGCAGATGTTGAACATGATTAGAGTGAGTGAGAGGAGTGTGAAGTGAGTGAGAGGAGTGTGAAGTGAGTGAGATGAGTGTGAAGTGAGTGAGAGGAGTGTGAAGTGAGTGAGAGGAGTGTGAAGTGAGTGAGATGAGTGTGAAGTGAGTGAGAGGAGTGTGAAGTGAGTGAGAGGAGTGTGAAGTGAGTGAGAGGAGTGTGAAGTGAGTGAGATGAGTGTGAAGTGAGTGAGAGGAGTGTGAAGTGAGTGAGAGGAGTGTGAAGTGAGTGAGAGGAGTGTGAAGTGAGTGAGAGGAGTGTGAAGTGAGTGAGAGGAGTGTGAAGTGAGTGAGAGGAGTGTGAAGTGAGTGAGAGGAGTGTGAAGTGAGTTAGAGGAGTGTGAAGTGAGTGAGAGGAGTGTGAAGTGAGTGAGAGGAGTGTGAAGTGAGTGAGAGGAGTGTGAAGTGAGTGAGAGGAGTGTGAAGTGAGTGAGAGGAGTGTGAAGTGAGTGAGAGGAGTGTGAAGTGAGTGAGAGGAGTGTGAAGTGAGTGAGAGGAGTGTAAAGTGAGTGAGAGGAGTGTGAAGTGAGTGAGAGGAGTGTGAAGTGAGTGAGATGAGTGTGAAGTGAGTGAGAGGAGTGTGAAGTGAGTGAGAGGAGTGTGAAGTGAGTGAGATGAGTGTGAAGTGAGTGAGAGGAGTGTGAAGTGAGTGAGAGGAGTGTGAAGTGAGTGAGAGGAGTGTGAAGTGAGTGAGATGAGTGTGAAGTGAGTGAGAGGAGTGTGAAGTGAGTGAGAGGAGTGTGAAGTGAGTGAGAGGAGTGTGAAGTGAGTGAGAGGAGTGTGAAGTGAGTGAGAGGAGTGTGAAGTGAGTGAGAGGAGTGTGAAGTGAGTGAGAGGAGTGTGAAGTGAGTGAGAGGAGTGTGAAGTGAGTGAGAGGAGTGTGAAGTGAGTGAGAGGAGTGTGAAGTGAGTGAGAGGAGTGTAAAGTGAGTGAGAGGAGTGTGAAGTGAGTGAGAGGAGTGTGAAGTGAGTGAGAGGAGTGTGAAGTGAGTGAGAGGGTCTTTTTGTAGGAATGGGATGCAATTTAATTCAATACAATGCAATTTAATGTAATTCAATAACTGAGATCTATTCTAGAAGGTGTAGTTTGATGATATTGTACATTGACTACGGTATGGTCCTGAGAATTTTCTTTATAGATTTTTACCTCGTAACTTAATTATTAATAGAACTCTATTTAAATTATAAATATTTTCAAGAAAAATTGAAAATATTATGCCATAGAAAATAAAATAATTCGGTTTGTTTAATTTTTCAAAAATAAATTGTTAAATTATGATTATGATGCTTCGTTCCTACTGAGTATGGAACAAATAATGGATATAAATATTGACTACATATTTTCAATTATAATAATAAAATGTTTTTGTTCATGGTTCACCCATTAAAAAGAATTATTTGGATTTAATCATTTAATACACTATTTTCGGTAACTGAATGTTTTTTTCATGTTAGCTTAAATGTCTTATATTTACGGTACGTATTGATTAAATTTGACAACTAAGAGTTTAATGGTTTTGAAACTCTATCTTTTACACTTTCATAAATTATAAAACATAAATTGTAAATTTTGATTTACATGAAATATTGAATTATAAATTGAAGATCAAAATGTAATGCTCAATAAATTTTAAAGTATGTATAAATAAATAAAGGTTATTGCAGCGATGTACTATGAAGGAATTATGTAAAGCGGTAAACTATTCAGAACGGTGAAAGTTAATTTTTACTCATTATATTTAATATGAAAAAGTTTTAAGAACTTTTAAGTGTGTACAGCGTATGAACTATCATTATTATATGAACAGTCAACAATATACGAGGTACTACCTATTACAGTAGAACTCCTCTATAGTGAACTCTTGTATAGTGAATGAGTTGAGATTTAGCCTCTATAGGTAGCAAGTTTTCCTAAGTATGCCATGAAATTGTCATTAGTTTAATAAAACAGATTGCAATTTATCGCAGACTAAAGAAAATTGTTTACTATAGAGGCTATACCCCAACTCATTCACTATAGAGGAGTTCTACTGTACGGTATACGGTACATGTACACTGGAGTACTTTTACATGAATACAGTTATTCCTATAAGTATTATATGAAGATAAATAACACTGTTACACATGTGAACCTCATATTGTTTCTATTTAGTGATCTATAACGTAATTATTACTTTTCTGTCTCTTTTTGAGAGTTTGGTAACTTTTTCATCAAGTTTTTGTCTTGTTCTGTGTGCCATCCTTTGTGTGAAATATGTTAGATGAGAGAAATCAGTATTGATTAATAGTTTGCACGTACCTATATTTACTTTATCCGAATATAAAACTTCAATTAAATGTAACTCAAATGTTGTGAATAAAACTGTAGAATTAATGTAAAATCTAAATTAAAAGTAACGCAAATGTTTCGCTAAAATATGTAAAATCTCAAGCGGAAATGATGCAAATTTTCTTGCAATAATTCGTAGAATTGATGTAAAATTTCAATTAAGAGTAACTCAAATGTTCGGCCTAAAATCCATAGACTTTTGATTGCTAGCACATTTTTCACGATAGACCAGCCGTAACAATCGTGTTTCAATTTGTATGTTAATGCAGTAGATTGTAACTCTTTTTAAAAAGTGAACTGAAAGGATTTCCAACTGAAGAATTATGGATCTTTTAATTGAGTTTTCAAATTCATGAATTTATGAATTATTAGAAAGAATTAATAATAACATATTTCCAGCGATGTGACCCACCGGTGTGTCACATTTTTTTTAGAATAGAAGATCTAAGCTTTTTCTCTCTAACTAATGTTTCTTTTTAAGGTGTATTTTTATATCCTAAAGAAGGATAAATTGTACATAAAACATGGAAAACTCTACTAATAGAAATGAGTATTTTTCTAATATGCAGACTAATGTGCAGACTAATATACAGACTAATATGCAGACTAATATGCAGACTAATATGCAGACTAATATGCAGACTAACATGTAGACTAATGTGCAGACTAATATACAGACTAATATGCAGACTAATGTGCAGACTAATATGCAGACTAATATGCAGACTAATATGCAGACTAACATGCAGACTAATGTGCAGACTAATATACAGACTAATATGCAGACTAATATGCAGACTAATATGCAGACTAACATGCAGACTAATGTGCAGACTAATATACAGACTAATATGCAGACTAATGTGCAGACTAATATACAGACTAATATGCAGACTAATGTGCAGACTAATATACAGACTAATATGCAGACTAATGTGCAGACTAATATGCAGACTAATAAGCAGACTAATATGCAGACTAATATGCAGACTAACATGCAGACTAATGTGCAGACTAATATACAGACTAATATGCAGACTAATATGCAGACTAATATACAGACTAATATGCAGACTAATGTGCAGACTAATATACAGACTAATATGCAGACTAATATGCAGACTAATATGCAGACTAATATGCAGACTAATATGCAGACTAACATGCAGACTAATAAGCAGACTAATATGCAGACTAATATGCAGACTAATATGCAGACTAATATGCAGACTAATGTGCAGACTAATATGCAGACTAATAAGCAGACTAATATGCAGACTAATATGCAGACTAATATGCAGACTAATATGCAGACTAATATGCAGACTAACATGCAGACTAATGTGCAGACTAATATACAGACTAATATGCAGACTAATGTGCAGACTAATATACAGACTAATATGCAGACTAATGTGCAGACTAATATACAGACTAATATGCAGACTAATGTGCAGACTAATATGCAGACTAATAAGCAGACTAATATGCAGACTAATATGCAGACTAACATGCAGACTAATGTGCAGACTAATATACAGACTAATATGCAGACTAATATGCAGACTAATATACAGACTAATATGCAGACTAATGTGCAGACTAATATACAGACTAATATGCAGACTAATATGCAGACTAATATGCAGACTAATATGCAGACTAATATGCAGACTAACATGCAGACTAATAAGCAGACTAATATGCAGACTAATATGCAGACTAATATGCAGACTAATATGCAGACTAATGTGCAGACTAATATGCAGACTAATAAGCAGACTAATATGCAGACTAATATGCAGACTAATATACAGACTAATGTGCAGACTAATATGCAGACTAATATGCAGACTAATAAGCAGACTAATGTGCAGACTAATATTCAGACTAATATGCAGACTAATATGCAGACTAATGTGCAGACTAATATGCAGACTAATAAGCAGACTAATATGCAGACTAATATGCAGACTAATATACAGACTAATGTGCAGACTAATATGCAGACTAATATGCAGACTAATAAGCAGACTAATGTGCAGACTAATATGCAGACTAATATGCAGACTAATGTGCAGACTAATATGCAGACTAATATGCAGACTAATAAGCAGACTAATGTGCAGACTAATATGCAGACTAATATGCAGACTAATGTGCAGACTAATATGCAGACTAATATGCAGACTAATAAGCAGACTAATGTGCAGACTAATATGCAGACTAATATGCAGACTAATATGCTAAGTTGTATGTAGTTGTGATGGTGACATTGTTAAAAATTCTGTATGAAAATCATTCAATTTGAAGACCGACAATTTGATTTAAAACCTAAATTCAATAAAAATTAACTCATAAATTTCTTAGTAGTTCTATCTACTAAAATTAGAATCTTAATTCCTTAAACTATTCAAATTTCTTATTCTAAAATTTATAGAATCATAATATTAAAATGGTTGAAATCTTAATTGAAAATTCTATAGAACCGTTAAATTTAAATTCCTAAATTCTTAATTGAACTTCTAAATAAAAACTATTCAAATTTTTTTTTTATAATAATTATCAATTTCTATATTAATACTAAATAATTTTCCAGCTTTTGGTCCACTGCGACAGATAACCGAGGATTAAATTAATAGTAAATAGTTTTTAATGATAGTTTAAAGTTTAAATTGATAGTAACTAGTATTAATGGTTTATTTATTAAATCAGTAATTATTTAAGAATAAAATTCAACAATCTATAAAAAATATCTAATTGCAATCACCACCTAATAAATAAATGATTAAAACCAAACTAAGTTTTTCCTAACTTTCATATTGTTTTTACAATTAATAAAGATTAAATCATCAAAATTAAGTGAAAATTCCATTCATGAGATAACTTTTATTCAAATAATCTAATTCCCACGTAAGTTAAATAATCTTCATATAATCCTCCTAATTCCTGTAGAAGGTATTCTCAATTCTCATTCCTTCTAACACAGTAAAAATGCATCATTAAATATAAATAATTTCAATTTAATTAATTATTAAATAATAGAATTACTACTATTTAAGATTGGTATTGTAACAGCTGTAATGAAATCTTGTTGTTAACTTTAGAAGGTTGTAACTCTTAGAAAAACATGTTTTCATTGACAGTTCACGATTAAGAATGCCTAATAAAGCGCCTTATATAAATAGCAAGTAATACGCCTGATTAGCTGATTTTCATATTCCAGCATTGTTAAGAAGTTAACAATGACATTTAATTATAAAACTGTTTAGTAAATTTTACTTTTGCTTTGTCAAAGGAAATAACATCTGGAGAAGTAGCTAATTTGGCTAATTGCCTAAATACTTTTTTAAAATGTCAACCTTCCATCAAAGAAAATAACATCTTAAGGACTGACTAATTTCTTTTAATACTCTAGCATTGTTAAGAAGTTAAGAATTCCATTTAGTAATAACATCTTGAGGCGTTGTTAATTGCATTGATACTTTTTTTTCTTGCTAATCTGTGTTCAGTCTTCAATCAGGCGATCCACGCTACGGTAGTGTTACCTGGCTGTAGCTTCATAATTTTTTATGTTGCAATATACAGCTTTAGAGTTAACTTATATATGTATTTGCGCGAAGACTTCACTCTGCTGTCCTGAATCTAATGTTCAATAGAGAATCTTACTTAGGAGATGTCGTGCACGTTTCATTTAACACTCTAGTAGCTCTGAAACAAAAATCCACACCACATATCATCAGTTGAGAAAACTCTAACTGTTCCCTCTCAAGTTACATAATCATCAAATAATTACATTAATTCCCACGTACGTTAAATAATGTTCAAATAATCATAATCTAAGTTAAATATTCTTCATATAATCCTTTTATTTCCTCTCAAGTTAAATAATCTTCAAATAATCTTCTTAATTCCCTCTTAAGTTAAGTATAATCTTCAAATAATCTCAGCGTTAACTGTGTTCAGTTTATGCTAACTGAACACAAATGAAGTTTGCATATTTCAGGAATTACTTCCAACACCTTCTATTTATTTCAAATGCATTTTATACCTACAAATTGAATTAAAATCTTGAGTGGAAAGTCTAGGGGAAAAATCCGCCGAGGGTCGGAAGGAAGAAGTGTATCGGTAACAGCAAGAGTGTGAGCTTTAATTTGATATTTTGAAATACTTCTTCTATACGATGAATGAAGTGGATTGCTATTTTCATAAATGAAATGGTAGTTTATAACAGAAACAAGATTTTTGATGTTCAAATATAGACGTTTTCAATTTCAAAACAATAGAATAGTGAACATATTTGTTAATATATTTAACGCATCGATCAATATGATGTATGCAGGTTGATTTAAAATAACTGACCCATTTTATTTGTGTATAAAATAAGAACTAAGAGAATAATAGTTTTGGAAAGTAGAAAGAATACATCTTTGAGGTTAACCTTGCAGAATGATAGCCACAACTTTTCTCAAAAAAAAAATACGGTTCGATGCAAAATTTTGGTGAGTATTTGACGCGAAAGTCAAGCTATCTCGGAAGAAAAAAATGTCCTGTAACCTTTACACAGTATTTAAAGTAAGCTATCTCTTTTTGGTAATAAATCTTTAACAATTTGGTGATAAATCAGGTGAATGAGGAGGCCACATGATAGACAAACAACTCAATCTGATGCACCAGGTGTTTCGAGTTCATCCTCTTTGTCTCTAAAGCGCGACACTTTAGTGCATTACACTATTATTTGATGCATTTAGGTGCTTCAGTTGAATGCACTTTAGTGTCTCAGCTATAAGTTACTGAAATTACTTTCTTTATTTTAACGAAGGATGATTTGAGACACTAAACTGAATCACCCTGAAACATTTCCAAGCTCTTGAAACACTGTAAGTGCATCAACACTTTAGTTTGATGTACTTAAGTGTTTCGCTTTAGAGACAAAGCTTATAGGGTAGGACATTTAGCCTCTTTAGAGGTCAATTTTAGAGCTACAATTATGAAACTTTTACCATAATCAGTAATCTAAGATTTCTATTTCTATATGGATAACTCGAAAATAAGTTTTTTGTGTTTATGATGTTGCTTTTGCAAACGTCTAATATTCATTTTTACCTCTTATTTCGTGAAGAGGTATATTTTACAGCAATGATAGTCATTGAATTTTGTTCTATCGATTACTACTTCAAAGGCGTACATTAGGTCTCATTAATATCATATTTACAGCTATTCAGCGTAAGACTCTTGTAAGCGTCTTGTGAATTAAATTACGATGATTAGCGACGGGGAACTAAATTCTACTCCTTTGATTACAAGCATCGAATATTAGGAACGATAATTGGATCACCAGAAAGAGTAAATATTTGACAGTTGCTCAGTCTGAGATTAATGCTTGCAAAAAGTTATGCGAGAAGTATGGTTTGATCGGCTAATTTTATTTTTATATTCGCAGAATTGTGAATGGTTATGTTTTGATTTACATTTATTTATTTGTAATCTTGATATCCTAAATTAGTGATCATCTTGCTATTCGCATAACTTAAAAAGTATTCAACTAAATTGCCTGAAATTTGGTTGTTGATTGGTCAATATCCAGGAAACAGTCAATTAGATTTTGGAGAGAACAGGAAAAAGGTCAAGGTCATTCATAACTCAACGACTATTGGATGGTCAGTGTCATTTATAAATAGTGGTGAAGGTATGCGCTCTACGAGTTCCCTTCACCTAATTAAAAATAAAGTACACAGTAATGCTATGAACTGTGTAGTTGTCAGATGACATACATCTCTCTATTCACCATGCATTCACTTGTCGCATCATTTACTCCAAAGTTCTTTGTAAGTTGGTGCTATTTCACAGAGGTGTCCAGTTCCTCTTCTTCTTTTACTCCAAAGTTCTTTGTAAGTTGGTACTATTTCACAGAGGTGTCCAGTTCCTCTTCTTTTTTCACTCCAAAGTTCTTTGTAAGTTGGTACTATTTCACAGAGGTGTCCAGTTCCTCTTCTTCTTTTACTCCAAAGTTCTTTGTAAGTTGGTACTATTTCACAGAGGTGTTCAGTTCCTCTTCTTCTTTTACTCCAAAGTTCTTTGTAAGTTGGTACTATTTCACAGAGGTGTCCAGTTCCACTTCTTCTTTCACTCGAGTTTTACTGAGAATCTTGGCAATGGAATAGAAAGTGAATTCACTCTCAGTTCGACTCCGTTTTCAAGTACAATTTTTGATAAATAAAGAAACTTGGGATTTCAAAATTAGGAAACGTGTTCAATTGAACACGTTGAATAAATACAATAAAACGTTGCAAACATAAGAAAACACATACGGTAGAACACGTTACAAATAAAGGATTTAATTCCGAATTATTGGCCGGTTCAGGTTTCCAATCATGTAGAAACTATATAATAATAGCTACATATTAGTATTCTGATTGGTATCCATGATATCAGAAGGTATCATGGATACCCATAATTGAGAGATGAGTTAAATTTGTTTAATAGGTAAATACACAATTTTATGAGGTGAAACATGAGGATTGTATTTATTACTAAGCATTAGTTAAGAAAATTATGTAATGCTGTAAAATTATGATTATATAACTGATTATTTTATTATAAATATTCGTCTAATTAAATATCTACATAAATAGCTATCTACTAATCATAAGATAATTTATTTTCTTCCCTTTTTTAATATTCCATGAATAAACCATGATTTAATTTTTCCTATTAGGATATTCTTTACATTTTCCATATGTTACAATCTTCTCTGAATCATGTAATGTATTACAAAATACATGCAAATAGATTGGAGAAAATGGCAATAAATTAAATGGCAATAAATTAAATAAATAGGCGCTGAGTCACGCCTGGTAAACCATACAAATCTGTACATTATTTATTGGACCCATTGAACCGATGGTGAATTATTGAAAAAAATCCTCCGCTACCGTAAAATAAGTACATTAAGTCTACGGGTTTTAGTAAGAGCATTTGAATTACCATGTTCACCATATCTGATAGACATGGTGAACATGGTGAACATGGTGAACATGGTGAATATGGTGAATATGGTAAAAAAAGACTGGAAACATGATGAATATATTAAACATGATACATAAACATGTTCATGAACTCCTTTCTTTGTTTTTATGATAGGCGCAAGGGAAAATGTTAAATAAGACAAACACGGTAACTTGGCATGCACGACAACAAGGCATAAGCCCCTCACTCACATGTAAGCCTTTTCACTGCTGAGTAAATCCCCTTGAACTCATATATTTCATTCACTGCCAGTGAATGCTCTTCATTCACTACAAATAAAATGAATGGCTAGAGCAGGTGAATGAAAGCAGTTAAAACATAACTTTCAAAGAAAGTTTTTAATTCCCTGTCCAATTTTAATGAGGAAGAGATTAGTGAAAGAAGAGTTGTTTGGATCCGATCTGTTGTTGTTTGGATCCGATCTGTTGTTGTTTGGATCCGATCTGTTGTTGTTTGGATCCGATCTGTTGTTGTTTGGATCCGATCTGTTGTTGTTTGGATCCGATCTGTTGTTGTTTGGATCCGATCTGTTGTTGTTTGGATCCGATCTGTTGTTGTTTGGATCCGATCTGTTGTTGTTTAGATCCGATCTGTTGTTGTTTAGATCCGATCTGTAGTTGTTTGGATCCGATCTGTTGTTGTTTGGATCCGATCTGTTTTTATTCTGACAGTAGCAGGTTTCGTAGAAAAATTTAAGGCTTAGACGAATTTTTTCAGGTTTCAAAGAACGGTTGTGGGTTTGGCAGAACAATTTCAGGTTTGATCCAACTCTTGTTAGTTTTAGACGAAGGAAGTGGGTTCAGTCGAATGACGTCATTGGATTAATGTTGTGTTCTGATACTTAAGGTTTGAACGAGAGAAAAGTGAGTTGCCAATTCGTATTATTGAGATGCCAAGTACTGAATTATTAATCCAGATGGTTGTATTGGTATATGTTGCCATATAGGAAGTGTTTTATTCATTGGAAATGTGGTTAACCGTTACTATATCGTGCATTAGACAAATTTTAATAGATTTAGAAGTATAAGAGATTCCTCTCTTCTATAAATGAGAGGAGTGTGATAGACTCCTCTCTTCTATGAATAAGAGGAGTGTGATAGACTCCTCTCTTCTAGAAATGAGAGGAGTGTGAGACTCTTCTCTTCTATAATTGAGAGGAGTGTGATAGACTCCTCTCTTTTAGAAATGAGAGGAGTGTGAGACTTCTCTCTTCTATAAATGAGAGGAGTGTGATAGACTCCTCTCTTCTAGAAATGAGAGGAGTGTGAGACTCATCTCTTCTATAAAAGAGAGGAGCGTAATAGACTCCTCTCTTCTATAAAAGAGAGGAGTGTGAGTGACTCCTCTCTTCTATAAATGAGAGGAGAGTGAGAGACTCCTCTCTTCTATGAATGAGAGGAGTGTGAGAGACTCCTCTCATCTAGAAATGAGAAGATTGTGAGTAACTCCTCTCTTCTATAAATGAGAGGAGTGTGAAAGACTCCTCTCTTCCATAAATGAGAGGAGTTTGAGAGACCCCTCTCTTTTTTAAATAAAAGGAGTGTGTCTCCTCTCTTATAGAACTCTGAATCCATATTCATTCGCATCTTCTGTTGCAACATAATTGGGTTTGGCAGAATGAAACTTCTTCTTTGCTATTAAAAATTATTTAAGCCTGTGAGTGGAAATTTTTTTTTATTTGTATCATGAACATTTCATAAGGATCCGGTATTGAATACTTTTTGAAATAAAATTTACCATTAAATGTCACATGTCATCGCATTCTCTTAAACGGGTTTAGACGAAAACAATTGCCGCTTCCTGCCAAACCTCTATATTCATATGAGATGACTTCATGCAGTTTTTGAACTCCGATCGGCTTAATTCTTATTTTTTTGTATTCACCAATGTGTAGTCTTGCATATACGATACTTCAAACAAGTGCTCAATCTCTTATTGGAGCTTAATTCAGTTGAGAATCCCTGATTCGGCCAAACCTAATTTTGTTGTAAAAATTGATATCTGATTGAGAAATTAAAAGAATTCCTACGTTGAAAGTGTAAAGCCCATGTACTTGAAAATTTAACAAAACTTGTATCATGGAGTAATCTAGTATAGATAAATATTTCATGGCATTCCATGGCTTCCCTTTCGAAATATTCACAAAATATCAAAAAGTTCAAATCACTCTTCCAGGTGAAGATAGAAGCCAAGAGAAGGCCTAATAATGTTAGATCACATTTTTTAGAAAAATTGAGATCAATTAAAAAGTTTCTGATATATAATGATATGTAAAGTGTTACCTAATTATGAATATAAAGAAAAGAGAGCTCTATCTATGTACCATACGTGTTTTTGAGGGCTTTTTATAACGAAGTTCTGAGAGGGAAAATAGGTTTAGCCGAAAATTCATTTTAGAATTGCTTAAAATGATATAATAGAAGGTGAAGCGTCGCAAATTTCATATAATATTATGTATCTTAACTCATTCTATCAAGTGACACAAACAACACCTCATTAGAATAAGTTTTTAAGGTACTTATCGCTCCATTTATTAAATTCGTCCAGACCCACCATTTTGTCAGAGTCTGTTGTTGTTTGGATCCGATCTGTTGTTGTTTGGATCCGATCTGTTGTTGTTTGGATCCAATCTGTTGTTGTTTGGATCCGATCAGACTTCAAGAAATTTAAATTAGATCAATAGTGATGAAAAATGTATAATGCGTTCAAATTATTAATAGAAATAATTTATAATGTAAATCTGCTTTTTATACTGCTAGATACGTAAACTGATTTTGGGAGCAATCAGGTCAAAGTTCAAAGTCACAGGTCTATTTTTTCAATGTGTTGATGGGTCTGATTTCAATTGAAGTTTATGCGAATTATTAGCAAATTTTGATTACTGAACAGGACACTAAAAAGATCAAAGTGAGCGATTATCGACAGTTTGAGCTTTTGAATTATGTATGAGATTGACACAGATTACGTAACTATATTAGTTAGAACAGTATTAGTAAATTGTGAGCTAATTACTGAGGTAAAATACACTGATTTTACACTGAGGAATTATGTATTTTGAATAGAAAATATAAACAATTGGTAACTCTTCACTGTGCACTTTATTTACAACTATTGGTGGTTGTTTTAACTCTTCACTGTGCACTTTATTTACAACTATTGGTGGTTGTTTTAACTCTTCTCTGTGCACTTTATTTACAACTATTGGTGGTTGTTTTAACTCTTCACTGTGCACTTTATTTACAACTATTGGTGGTTGTTTTAACTCTTCACTGTGTACTTTATTTACAACTATTGGTGGTTGTTTTAACTCTTCACTGTGCACTTTATTTACAACTATTGGTGGTTGTTTTAACTCTTCACTGTGCACTTTATTTACAACTATTGGTGGTTGTTTTAACTCTTCACTGTGCACTTTATTTACAACTATTGGTGGTTGTTTTAACTCTTCACTGTGCACTTTATTTACAACTATTGGTGGTTGTTTTAACCATTCACTGTGCACTTTATTTACAACTATTGGTGGTTGTTTTAACTCTTCACTGTGCACTTTATTTACAACTATTGGTGGTTGTTTTAACTCTTCACTGTGCACTTTATTTACAACTATTGGTGGTTGTTTTAACTCTTCACTGTGCACTTCATTTACAACTATTGGTGGTTGTTTTAACTCTTCACTGTGCACTTTATTTACAACTATTGGTGGTTGTTTTAACTCTTCACTGTGCACTTTATTTACAACTATTGGTGGTTGTTTTAACTCTTCACTGTGCACTTTATTTACAACTATTGGTGGTTGTTTTAACTCTTCACTGTGCACTTTATTTACAACTATTGGTGGTTGTTTTAACCCTTCACTGTGCACTTTATTTACAACTATTGGTGGTTGTTTTAACTCTTCACTGTGCATTTTATTTACAACTATTGGTGGTTGTTTTAACTCTTCACTGTGCACTTTATTTACAACTATTGGTGGTTGTTTTAACTCTTTACTGTGCACTTTATTTACAACTATTGGTGGTTGTTTTAACTCTTCACTGTGCACTTTATTTACAACTATTGGTGGTTGTTTTAACTCTTCACTGTGCACTTTATTTACAACTATTGGTGGTTGTTTTAACTCTTCACTGTGCACTTTATTTACAACTATTGGTGGTTGTTTTAACTCTTCACTGTGCACTTTATTTACAACTATTGGTGGTTGTTTTAACTCTTCACTGTGCACTTTATTTACAACTATTGGTGGTTGTTTTAACTCTTCACTGTGCACTTTATTTACAACTATTGGTGGTTGTTTTAACCCTTCACTGTGCACTTTATTTACAACTATTGGTGGTTGTTTTAACTCTTCACTGTGCACTTTATTTACAACTATTGGTGGTTGTTTTAACTCTTCACTGTGCACTTTATTTACAACTATTGGTGGTTGTTTTAACTCTTCACTGTGAACTTTATTTACAACTATTGGTGGTTGTTTTAACTCTTCACTGTGCACTTTATTTACAACTATTGGTGGTTGTTTTAACTCTTCACTGTGCACTTTATTCACAACTATTGGTGGTTGTTTTAACTCTTCACAGTGCACTTTATTTACAACTATTGGTGGTTGTTGTAACTCTTCACTGAGCACTTCATTTACAACTATTGGTGGTTGTTTTAACCCTTCACTGTGCACTTTATTTACAACTATTGGTGGTTGTTGTAACACTTCACTGTGCACTTTATTTACAACTATTGGTGGTTGTTGTAACTCTTCACTGTGCACTTTATTAACAACTATTGGTGGTTGTTTTAACTCTTCACTGTGCACTTTATTCACAACTATTGGTGGTTGTTTTAACTCTTCACTGTGCACTTTATTTACAACTATTGGTGGTTGTTTAAACTCTTCACTGTGCACTTCATTTACAACTATTGGTGGTTGTTTTAATTCTTCACTGTGCACTTTATTTACAACTATTGGTGGTTGTTTTAACTCTTCACTGTGCACTTTATTTACAACTATTGGTGGTTGTTTTAACTCTTCACTGTGCACTTTATTTACAACTATTGGTGGTTGTTTTAACTCTTCACTGTGCACTTTATTTACAACTTTTGTTGGTTGTTTTAGCTCTTCACTTATATAGAATTACAGATTTTTTACAATTATAATTCATTATTACTATAAATAACAGTTAATTCATAAAAGTATAATCATCATGAATTATTAATACCAAAATTATAAAAAAAAATATATAGTTGAATACAACAATTAGACAATTACTAAGTAATTGAAAAAATATTCCACTATGCAGGTTAAAAAAATATTAATATTATCGTATTAACCCTTTCTCTCATGAATTATGAAAACGGTAATGAAAAAATTATTCAGTTGAACTTTTAGTGTCATTTGGGTGATATTAACATCATAAAATATAATTTTCAATTTTTTATCATTATTATAATGAAAAATGAAGTGTACTCAACGAAGGACATCATGAAACTAAGGACAATGAAGCACACTTTTTCTTGAATATTGAATATATTGAATGAACATCCAAGGTATCACAATAAAGATAATAGCTAATATACTGTGACTAGTTCTGACCAGTAGAAATAAAAATATAACAAAAAAAACGATATAATCTCTATTTTTCATTGAACTAACATAGAAAATAAAGGATAACTCAGAAAAATAAAGTTCACAGCCCATGTAATAGAATAAGGAAGCTCCTCCGTCCATTAGAATCAGTATATAAGCTCCAATGGGAGTTAGTTTGAAAAAAAAACGAAATAATGAAACTCAATTGCAACACATGAAAATTATGACTTGTGGAAAATCAAGAAACAGTTACGATCTTTGAGCAAACAAAGAAAGATGTCACATTTCATGCATTTGATTCGGGTTTTTCCTTCAGTGCAGTGACGACAACGGTGTTGTTTCTCATCAAAAACTGCAAAATGATCAATGCAATCGTATCGAGAGGCTCCTGTTGGCACGGCGACAGATGCTGTTGTTTTGCTACGCTTTGGAGGATTCAATTCTGACAATGATGGACGGCCAATGCGACGTGAAGTTATCTTGTTTTCATAAATCAAATCGTACGCAATTTGGCATTGGAAATCCAGCAAGGGCATAGTTTTTGCATTGGGTTCCAGCAAAGACATGTCTCTTCTATAGAGTAACCATCCATTAGTGACTGCAAGCTTGATGAGATAGTGGAAAATAGGCATATACCATTTTTTACTTCGCAGTTTTATGCGGTACAGAGACAAGAGCATGTCACACAGATCCACGCCTCCCATGAATTTATTGTACTCTCTTACGATCTTAGGACATTCTATTTCTATGTACCGTTCTTCTTTCGCAGCCCACCTTGTGACAGTACCACTATTTGAATGGTCAATGTAAGATGATGCCAATTGCACGCAGCTGTTATCGAACCATTTGATAACAGTTACATTGGATGATGCATCAACTCGCCAATCAACTCGAACCCCTACCTTGCTTCTTCAAATCTTTCTCGCTAAGCAGTAGCTTCTGAGCTCCTGACATTCTGTTTTGCCTGATTGTGCCAACAGCCAAAATACCTCTCAGTTTCAATTCTCTAAGGAGAGGTAGTGATGTAAAGTAGTTATCAAAGAATACTTTATAGTTACAGCCTTCTGGAAGATTTCGACAAAGTCTAATCACGAGATCTCCAGTAACACTAAGATGAGAGGCCTGATTTTGGGATTTCCCAGTGTAAATTTCAAAATCATACACAATTCCATTCGATCCACACCTCGTGAATACTTTGTATCCCCATTTATTTGTTTTTTTGGGGTTATACTGCTTGAGGGATGACCTAATTTTAGTTGGTATGATTTTTCTTCGTCCACTGAATGATACTCCTCATCATCTAAGTTGTTACACTTTGAAAGAACTGAAGAAATGATAGAACGAACTTTGAATAGTTTGTCGTAATTGGGAGAATCTCTGCTTGGGATATCTTCAGAGTTATTGAAATGTAGGAAGCGTCTCAATTCTTCAAAACGATTCACTCCACCTTTCAATGCCTTAGTAATATGAAGAAGAGGTGCGTGCTTACCCCAATACATTCGATATTGAGGATTTGGGTATATTCCCATGTAGAGTAGCACTCCAATGAACTCTTCAATTTCTTTCTGATCTGTTTGAATGTGTGGATTTTTCAAATTCTTCTGCAACTTTTGCTGAGTACAATAGAGGTTAGTTTGATCAGCTATATGTTCCACGAGTGATGTATCAAAGAATCGTTTGAAGTATTCAATGGGCAAAGAGATTCGTTCTGGTGGGATTAGACTTTTACCAGTGAATTTGGACGGCACCACAGCAGCATCTCTTTTCCTCCATCTAGTTTCATTTGCTGAAGTTGACTCCTGGTTTGATTCTCTTTGAGGGATATGAGATTCAGCATTATTGTTCATTTCATCTTCTACAACATAAGTAGGATCTCTAACTTCATCATCATCAAGATCTTCAAATTCATTCTGTGTTCGTCTGTTTGTGAATCTTGATCTTGTGCTCATGAATACCTGAAAAATAGAATTGGATAATTTCTGTAATATGTAAGTATAATGATCATTTTATTGATGTTCTTTTACTAAAGAACGAATAAATTTTGATGCTCACAGAATCATTTTGCAAACTTGTTATTTCATCTGGCTCAAGAGTAGTATCTTCTTCATCGGATTCTCCATTTTCTGGTAGAGCAGCAATATTCAATGATTCTTCAATGTTCAGAACCCCCTCTGTATCATGTATTCTCACTTTCCTGGTAGTTTGCCCGTAAAATGTAGAGGCGTCCATGATAAACACCTGTAAGTCACACGAATATCATATACTCTTCTTCACCCTCTACCGTAACCCTGCTTTCATAATGTGCTTGTGTGAGTACACCTCGAAAAACGTTTCTAGTTACATATATAGTTAATAAATTGATATTTTGGCATCATATTATAACAATTTAATGAATGTCTGAAGTTCATAAACAGTGATAATTACTAGTTTAATACATATTGTGAAATTACAATGGGTAAAACAAAGGCATGTGAGATATTATGATCAACAAAAAAATCACAGTATTTGATACATACCTGCAGGAGCACTAATCATGCACACCCTCCCTCAATCATTTGAGGGGAGCAACTGAGTCCGTTACTTTAAGTTTGAGTGGTCCGTTACTATTGATGACTCATAATTACTGAATAACAAGCTATACCTTCATTACTTATGATATTCGTATCGTATATATACATAAAATATTTTCATATTTATATTATTTCCTTTTTGTCATTTTTCTCTATGTCGGACTGTACATTTTCCGATGTCCAGTTCACTGCTTCTGACTTCTTTCTTTTAATTTCATTTCATTAGCGAAAGTAACAAATTTGCCCCCAGTGACATTTTAAAGAAACTGAAACTTGAAAATATGCTTTTTTAAATCTGGAGAAAAGATTACAGTGATATGCTCTAATGTTCTAATTATTTCGAAAAAAAAATATATAGATATAAAGAATATTTCGATTTTTTGATTTTATAATGTATTGAAAAGGTTATGTCTATTTTTAAAATAAGGAAATACAATGGTTTTCATTAAGTATAAATTGTATTGTTAGTCTTTATTATAATTGGTTTGATTAAAAAGAGCACTTCGTACACTTGCGTCTGAAAAAATGTTGGAGAAAAATAACGCAAGTTCGAAGTGTTTCGTTAAAATCAACTGCAACTGAACTGTAGAAGTTGGGCACATTCTTCTGTTTATTTTGTTTATATTGCTTACCAGGTTTATTTTGTTTATATTGCTTACCATGTTTATTTTGTTTGTATTGCTTACCATGTTTATTTTGTTTATATTGCTTACCATGTTTATTTTGTTTATATTGCTTACCATGTTTGTTTTGTTTATAACATTTTCTATGTTAACAATGATTAAAATATAATCATGTTTTCATGTTTATACCGGTATCGAAAACAGTTTTTATGGCAATATACAGTATGGGCCACAAAAATGTTTCCACTTTTTCAAATACTTGTAAATCGTTAGCCAATGGATGAAAAAACTGTATCTTGGTCTCTTTTCTCCGCCTCTTATTGTACTAATAACAGGTGAAAATATTTTTGAACTGATGGACATAGTTTAAGAACAGGTAAGGAAAGAGTGAGGGTGATTATTTTTATCATTGTGCGAAGGTTATTCTTAGAGCTAACTCTGTGATTTTACTTACTAAAAGGCAGTGAATAAAAGGAAAAAAATTATAATGGTAGATATTATAATACAGGGTGCTTACACTTCTTCCTTGGAAACTATTTGGAAATAGAACAACTTCAGTGACATTTTGATCTCATTGAAGTTTTCACTCTGAAAATTCGTTCCTCGCTTGTTTATTTCATGATTAAGGCCTGTTTCACACTTGCATTTTTAACACCGCGGAAAAAAGCTCTTCTTAAAATGTGTTCACTTGCGTATTTTATCGCTGATGGAAGAATAACTTTAAATTTTTACTTCAGCGATTAAAAAAACGCATTTGTGAACACATTTGAAGAATAGCTTTCTTTCCGCGCTGTTAAAAATGCATGTATGATGCGAGCCTTAACCATGCAATGAATTAGCGAAGAGCGAATATTCAGAGTGAAAACTTCGATGAGTTCAAAATGTCACTGAAGTTGTTCTATTTCCAAATAGTTTCCAAGG
>CANNZV010001334.1:35074-54767 GCA_947561585.1 Caprella mutica
CTTATTGTAATTAGCTATCAGCTACTGTGTCACATCAGCTGTTGCGTATTTACCTTAGTTCAATTTTTAATGTCTATAAATTAGTTAATTATGCAATGTCTATAATATCCCCTATTAATATTAGGGCTGCTTTGGTTAAATTTGCTTTTGTTCAAATCTTCTAATAATTGCTATATCAAAAAAAAAAGATAAACAGTTAAATATATACTATGGGTATAAGTAAAGCCTCACCTTGGCTACCAATGCATTGCCAAAGAGGTTTCCTACACACTCCTAAAATTAGCTTACATATTCATTGCTTAATAACACATTCATTTGCATGAACTGTGTAATAGTTAAACTTGTAAACTAGATCTAAAACCTTGCATTGAACAGCATATCCCAATAGCATCATCTTCCATAACGGGAAGTAGTGTTGGCAGTTTTAATATTTTAGCGTGGTAGGAAAGAGAAGAGGCTATTGATAAATACTTTAATTTGATTGCTGGAGTTTAGAACCTAGAGAACGTATCTACAGTTCGATTCAGTCTACCACCTCTCTTTTCAAGATAGCTTTTATGGAGTCTTCAATTTTGCATAGTAAATAAATTAAAATGAAACTATTTTGAAAAGCTATAGATAATTTTTTTCTGAAAACTTAACAAGTATAACTTGCCGCTTCCTTCATTTTGTCTTATTTTACCGTTTTTTTTGTCATTAATTAATTTTAATTGATAAACCATTTTCTCCATGAACTAGATTTTTGTTGAATTTGGTCCCTTCTGTACCATGAATTAGTTTAGTTTTACAACCACTCTCACTATCTATAACTAGGGTTGTGACAATATGCACTTGAAATAATAGATCTTAAGAATATCATAGACGAAACGAAAGGAAATGGTATTAAATACTATATACTGCTGGTTTAGAGCGATTCAATAGTGTTTAATTCTCTCCGTCTAATAATTTTTTTGGGATCTATGATTAAACGCATAGTGTCACAAACCTATTTATAACTCAATAACTAATGAAGACTTCAATCAAATGGCCAGAAATTAAGTTGGATTATTGGTCATATCCAGGAAAGAGTTGATAATTTTTTGGGAACGGTCAGATCAAGGTTATTATAACTCAAAAAGTAGTCGACAAAATTGCCTGATATTTGGAGTGACAATTGGTCCTTATCAAGGAATCAGTTTATTAGATATTGAGAGCGATCAGGTCAAATGTCAAGGTCAATTATATCTCAAATAATATTCAACCATTCAACCAAATTATCCGATAATCGGTGACACGATTGGTCTATAACAAGGAACCAATTGATTAAATTTTGGTAGAGATCGGGTCAAAGGTCAAGGTCATTTATAACTGAAATAGTATTATAGGTAAAAATTGATCAGAAAAATCGTTTGTATTGTAGATACGAAGCTTTGTACATGTTGTGAAATTTATTATTTGAAATTTTTGGAAGAAATGGAAATTAAGGGGGGGGGGGCAGGGGTCTGATTATCAGACTAGGGGTTTGAAACATTATTGCCGATTCCCCCCTCATTATCATGAGGCTACCTCTAGGTAGTCCATCTTTTTGTTATATTGTAGGTCTTAGATTTTGTTCAGTTTGGTGCCCTTTTTCTTCAGCTTCCCTGTGTATCTTTCCTCAATTTCTTCTTCTTATTTCCTCTTCCTTCTGCTTTGCTATATGAATGGATAAGCAGACTGACTGTGTAGGAGGTCTCTTATCCATGGGTGTCTATTCTTGCTATCCATTCGCTGGGTCGACACGGTTACCTATGGTAGCCAAGTAGTCGACCTAGTGCATGAAGCGTACTTTCACTGTCCCCTCTTCTACGAGGCCTTCTTCTCTTCATGTCTCTTTGGATCACCTCGTAGTGGATAGGGACAACTTTTAAACCCCAAAAATAATAATAATAATTATGGAAAAAAAGCCAAATTATATTACTAAATGGAATATGAAATTAATTATTAATATGAAATAGTGTGAAATGGAAAATACGGCGACGAATTAAACATAATATAAATCCAACAATTAAATACCGGAGGATGAAATTACCGGGGGCCAAATTACAGGGGGTCAATTTAGCGGGGATCAAATTACCGGGAATCATGTTACCAGGCGACCAAATTACCCGGGAATCAAATTACCAGGGGTCAAATTACAAAGGATCAAATTACCGGTCATGGATATGCCCCTACAGAACTAATGAAATTGAATTGTTTGGTTGTGTCTCTCAAATTTTTTTTATTAAAAGCCTGGTCTCGCAGAAGAGAACCGTGCGGATTGTATATGGACTTAACTATGATGATCATACGAATGAATGCTTCTTCCAAGGTGGAATTCTTAAATTTCCTGATGTGCGCAGTTACTGCTTTAATGTAATCATGTACAAGACTGTAAAACTAAATATGTATGAATATTTTTATCCGAATATCAATCTTAGATCACCTATTCAAAGTCGCTGTACAAGATTTGAGGGAATGTTTCCAATCCCATTCTATAAAAATACAATATCTCATAATTCATTTTTGTACATCACATTAAAAATGTGAAATAAACTGGATATCAATATCAAAAACTCAAAAATATAATTTGCTTCAAGAAATTAATAAAATCTAGCTTGTTAGTTTCCTATTCAATATAGTAGTATATTTCCAAATCAATTAATTCATATGTATATGTATATATATATTTTCTTTTGTGGTAGGCCCCTTTAACCCATCAAGCGAAAGCTTATTTGGGTCTCAATTGCCCTGCATTAGCAAGTACTGAAATTCCCAGATTTCAGTACTAAATTTGTTGGGGTAATTTTGAGTTTAAATAAATAAATAAGTATCTCACTATCGAAAATGATCTATGCCACGAGTTTGTTTTTATCAAATAATTTTTTTTTAACTTATATATCTAATGCAGTAAAGCTAGTCTATAGATGAACTACTTAATAGTATTTTTTCATACAATTTGAAATAGGTTATTTCTTATTTGTGTGATTATATATAATAAAGATAAAGTTAAATGGAAAGTAAATACAGTAAATTTTTGAAAGAGAAATCAGACAATAAAATGTCTGCATAGAAATAGTCTCTCACCATCATTTGGAAACAATATGTCACTGATGCAGAAAAGCTACTAACTACCTAATGAGAAGCATGTTATATTATTTAGTTATTAGTTTAAAAAAGAAAACATTATATTGCTATTATTTTGAATTATTTTCCGAAGCTACATAGAATATTAATATTATGCCGCATTTTGTGGCTGCACATATTAGTTTCTAAGTGTTATGTATAATACACATACAAATAATGTGTATTAAATATATGTACAGTAAAAATCCCGTAGTAGACCAGAGTTACGTTCTAAGTTTGTTTGGTCTAGTAAAAAACTCACTTCAGTAGTTTCCTACTAGACTAACATAGTTTTCTCTAAAAAGTGAAGCAGTGACTTTAATATTTCGATAGCTCTATTTGTTTATGATAACTTTAATGCCAAATTAATGGTGACTAACATGCCAATTTTGAAGGGAAACACATTTAGAAACAGTATGATTTTTTGTTTCAATTAAAATGAATATAATATTTTTTTCAATTAAATTATCATTTAATGAAATTATAATAGTCTTCACTTTATCTACTTTTCTGTAACTTTTCAGATTATTTTTTTTAGCACAGACTCTACCATCAAATCTGAAACCGATTTTGCCTTATGTTCTATCCTAAAAATAACATATATAAATATTATACATTATTTAAATTTTTTATTTATCTTTAAAACAGTTTTCTAATTGTTACTCCTTGTAATATTTAAACTAAAATAACTTTCATGTGACAAAAATTGAGTTTTGTCTAGTACGAAGTTTTTTTTCCAGTACAGTTTCAGAAATTTCTTGGTCTAATAGGAGGTTTGTCTACTAGGAGGCTGGTCTACTACGAGGTTTTGCTGTACATATCATCCGTAGGTTGGCAGGAAAATACCCCGTCTTTTATGTCTATATGAAATAAACATTAATAAATAAGACGAAAACGTGATAAATTTCAATTAATTAAGCATATTCGTAGTCCATTTTTAGATAGTCAAATATTTATAACTCTTTCGGATTGAAGCTCAGAAGATAATATTGGCATCTTAATTCGTCATAAAAGTTTTATAAATTAAAAGTCTGAAATGTTATTTGGTCAAGAACGAAAATTATAGAACAGGCTTGTCCAGAGAGAGAGAGAGTTATTGGTAGCGCTAAATATAAATTTTTACTATCCTGATAATGTATTCTGTTGCCACTGTAATAGTAAAGTTAGTCTCATAAATCGAAAATCATTCTCATTAAACGATTGCATGTAGTCAATCCACCGATATGTAAGTAAACTACGGATTTGATCTTTAAAATAGAGTAAAAATTTGTTTTCAATACACTGGAACATCTGTCTTACTATACATATGTTAGCTTTGGTCGGCTGATAGGAACCTATCCCAGGTAACAAAAAATTATTTCCGGGATATTCCGGAGAAATTCCCTTGGATTATTCCCTCGATAACTCCAGTGTTATTGAGGGGATGTCCTATTTTGACGTTTTTGCGATATGGGGTTATCCCTAAATGATATCGAGGGAATAATGATGGGATTAAAATATATTATCTCTGGAATATTCCCTTGATATCAAGGGAAGCGCAAAGAATGACAAAATTATTATTCCCTCGATAACGAAGGAATAAAATTGAGATAGTGAGGGGATATTCCATCAATATCGTAGGGATCAAATGGGAATATTCCTTGAATATTCCCTGATAATCTAGAATAGAAGAAGGATATAGATAGAAGGATACCAAAATTAATATTTCCTAGCATATACTGCATTTGTACGTGTACGTTTGAATTTATATGAATTAGTTGAATGATACATAATGTTATATACAAAGTAATTGGAAAGAAATGGAGAAGGAAATGAATGTGTTTCTGGGTCTCGAACCCGCACCTTTTTTCACTTCTGCTTGAAACGCTAACCACTCGACCATCCTGGACAGAGTAGAAGTAGGATTCTTAATGAACTTTGAGCAATTTGATAACTCAAGTGCATCTTAAAGTTACCATCGATGAAAATAGTTTCATATATCTTTCATTTAAAATAGTTTCTTTCATAATTTTTAGGGTATCAACTATTCTCTCATCATTTCTAGGAATATTCTCTCGATATTGTTAGGGAATCAACTAATTTTAAGTTATTCCTGGAATATTCTCTCGATATCAGAAAGGGATCAACTAGTTTTCATTAATTCCTGAGATATCACCTCGATATCGTTAGGGGATGAAGCAATTTTTACTAATTCCTAGATTATTCCCTTTATATCGTTCGTGGGTGAAGTAATTTTCAATACTTCTTTGAATATTCCCTCGATATCGTTAGGGGGATCAACTAATTTTCAGTAATTCCAAGAATATTCCCTCGATAACGTTTGGGATCAAAATTTAACTCCAATTCGTGTATTATTCCCTCATTATCAATAGGGATCAACTAATTTTCATTAACTCCTGGAATATTCCCTCGATATCGTTAGGGATCAAGTAAATTTCACTAGTTCCAGGAATATTCCCTGGATATCGTTGGGGATCAACTAATTTTCACTAATTCTTGGAATATTCTTCGATATCGACTAGGATCAACTCATTTTCACTAATCCCTGGAATATTCCCTCACTATCATCTTACGATAGCGGATAATGAGGGAATATATAGATCTAGGGATAATTCCGGGAATATATCAATGTTACCTGGGGTATTTGAACAATCCATCGCTCAATCGGTATGTGTATTTTACATACAACAGAGAGTTGGCATATGTATTTTAATTACAACACAGAATTGGTATGTGTATTATACATAAAACAGTAATGGCGAAGTCATAAAAAATATTATTTTTATGCTGATCATGATTCTTTACAGCCTTGACTAATGATTCAAAATATTAGCAACATAATATTTCCTTTTCTCGACGAATAACTTGATAATATAACATGCATCTCATTAGGTAGTTAGTAGCTTTTCTGCATCAGTGACATATTGTTTCCAAATGATGATGAGAGACTATTTCTATGCAGACATTTTATTGTCTGACTTCTCTTTCAAAGCTAACTGTATTTACTTTCCATTTAACTTTATCTTTATTATATAAAATCACAGAAATAAGAAATAAGCTATTTCAAATTGTATGAAAATAATACTATTAGGTAGTTCATTTATAGACTAGCTCTAGTATTTGATGCCCGGTAAAAAAATTCATCCGTATTCTTAGTTTCACCTGTTGAACGATTTATTATTATATAGTTTTTTTTTTGATATAAATCTAAAAAAATCTTGAAAATGAAATTGTATTGTTCCTAATTAACAAATATCCTAAAATTTTGATTGAAACTTTACAGAAATAACCTTTACTACTACTTTTTCCACGAGAGTACTGTAGAAAACATTCTATTTTCATCAAAAGAGCACATAAATTACTATAAATATTTGAAAATTTTATACTTTTGTCAGTCATCTCTAGAAGAATGATGTTCTGTATGTAGCAAAAAGAGAATGTTTATTTTATTGAGCTGTAATGGTAATATGCAGATGGAGTCAACGGAAACTAGGCTTGAGCAGTACGACTCTGAAAACAAAAAACATAAACAAACTATTGTTACATTGGAAGACCGCATCGAGAGTCTGGAAACTGTTCACCGTAATAGCAATTTAATCTTATCTGGTTACTCTCTGGAGGTGATGCCTAAGGATGGAGACTGTACTCAAGCTGTATTCGACCTGCTTAAACGTAGTTTAAAATATAAGCTGCGTGTTGAACATGTTGTAGCTGCCTATCGGTTGGGCTCGAGACCTTTGAATCATACCACTGACCGAAGAAACATTATGCTGAAACTTCGAGAAACTGAGGTCAAGAAAGATCTCCTATCTGCATGTAGGTCAGCGAAACCTGCTGATCTTTATGCCAATGACGATCTCACTCCATTGAAGAGTTCTATTCTCTATGGATTGAGACAAGCTCGCAAATGGTTTACGGAGAAGGTAAATGCCTGCGGTTCACGTGACGGAAGGGTTTACGTGTTCATTAAGCCACCTAATCCTACAGCTCGTCCTCAGAAGGTCTTCGTGAATAGCCTACAGCGAATGAATGAACTGTGCAGTCAATCTTTGGAAGTTTCTGCCGATGAGTTGATGAGTAAAAGTCCTTGAAAGTGACTCTCCAATGTGCTGTTCACTTTTTTATGTGGAGTAACTTGTTTTACTCTATATAATGTTCCAGAACTTTTTGGTATGCATGGGAAATCTCATCGCTTGTTCAAGGAGAGTAACTTGGTATTGTTTCGTGCTAAATTCATTTTATCATGTGCAGTCTCATACATTGTTAAGCAATGTATGGAGAACTGCTTCTTTCTATTACTTGTTTCGTGCAAACTTGTGTATGTCCTATCATACACACTGATTTGCGTGAACGCTTTCCATAGACATATTTATGTTTATTTACACATCTTTATGTGCATAACATTGGTATATTATTACCACATTTTTTACTCTATTATTCTCTATAACTATAACTGTAACTATCAATTTACTTTATTTTTGCCTCATTTGACTAGTTTCAAAATTTCTTACACCGGCTTGAACGGTAACTGTAAATTTACCCTACTACCAGCACCTTATGTGTTCACTCTCAGTGCGACTTGTGCCTGTCTGAATGAAGATAACTGTTTATCTAATTTTCGTTTTGTAGGAAGAAGATACATATTTTTTAAAGTGTATGGAGTGATTTTTATTATTTTCACCATCTTGAACGGTAACATGTCAATTGACCTTATTAGTTGTACCATTGGATGTTTTATTCGCAGTTCATGTGGTGAAATTTTTACATTTGAAAGTTTCTCGGGGTTGAACGATAACATGTCAATTTACCCAAGTATTTCTGCCTCAACTACCTTGCCTTGTCACCGACATTTTCTAAATGTCTATTCACTGGTTACATTTATTATTTGTTTGTTGTTGCTTGAATATTATTATTATGATGGGTACTAATGGTTTTATTTTCGATCGGATAGACCCCGATGATAACCTGTTAAGTGAGATGTTTCAATCTATTAATGTACAGAATCAATCAAGATATTATACTCTTGATGAGTTTAATAATGCTTTTTCTGACTGTAGTAAATATTTTTCTCTGTGTAATTTCAATATTCGTAGTTTCAATTGTAACAGTGAGTCATTTATTTCACATGTGAGTGCTGTTTGTATAGAATTTGATGTATTTGTACTAACTGAGACTAGATTTTCCAATGTATTAAAAAGAGACTTAGATGGTTACACCGCTCACCACTCAGTGAGAATTAACGGTGGTGGGGGTGGAGTGTCAGTGTACTGTGTAGGACAATTACTAACTGAGAGAATTGATAATTTGTGCATTGTGGATCAGCATATTGAATCGTGTGTTGTAAGGGTTGAGATAGGACGACGAATTGTATATCTTGTTGCTATTTATAGACCTCCTCAGGGCAATATTGAGTGTTTCATGGATAATTTGCAGTTTATTATGAGTTATTTAGATGGATGTAGGAATGAGGTTATTATTACTGGTGATATAAATATTGATATATTGAACTATGAAAATTCTGGCGCTGCTGTTAGAAATATGGTGTATTATCTTTATTCTCTAAATTTATTCACAGCGATAACCAAACCAACTAGATTTCCCTCTGGTGATCAACATGGTACCCCTTCCTTATTAGATCACATATGGTACAATAGATTTAATGAGCACCAGAGCGGTATATTATTATTCAATTCCACAGATCATGAGCCAACATTCCTAATATTAAAAAATATTTTGGTGAATTGCGATGAGTTAGTCAAGACTGAATTTCGCGTTCACTCTGAGGATAACATCAACTTTTTTATCTCTGAATGCAATAAGTTGAATTTTCAATTTGTTGCAGATGATGTTGATCTGCTAATTATGCAGTTTGATAAGACTATAAATGATCTCTACCGTAGCTGTTTCCCACTGAAAGTAAAATATCGAAAAAGACTAAGTAAGCCCTGGCTAACATCTTCATTATTTAATCAAATAAAAACTAGATCTAGGTATTATAAAATGTATAAACTGGGAACCATTTCAGAGACGTTTTATAAGCGGTTTAAGAATAATCTAACTAATGTTATTAAGAATGAAAAGATAAATTATTATCGTAATGCTTTTTCACGAAGTGTTAATAACATGAAATCAACTTGGAATTTAATAAACGGTCTTATTAAGGACGGTAAATCTGGTGAAACTATTAAGAGGATGATAATTGATGGTGTTGAAATTGTGGATAAGTTGTACATTGCAGAGAAATTCAATGAATATTTTAGTGAGGTAGCTCTTAGACTACAACGTAATATTCCTGATTCTGAGCGTGATCCTTTAGACAGTATAAATTTTGATATTCCCAATTCTATGTTTGTCCATTCCGTTTCTGTACCTGAGATTGTTATCATTGTTAGTAATTTGAAGAACACCTCATATGGTTTGAATGTTATACCTACTAAAATATTGAAACTGGTTATTAGTTGTCTCGCTGTGCCTATTTGCCATATTGTTAATGTGTCTATTAATACAGGTAAATTTCCTGGTCCTTTGAAAAATGCCACTGTTGTACCTATTCACAAATCAGGTGATATTTCCGATATATGTAATTATAGACCCATATCTGTTTTACCTTTGTTGAGTAAAATATTTGAAAAATGCTTACATGCGAGAATTATGAGTTTCTTGAATAAATATAAAATTATCAGTAAAGAGCAATTTGGTTTCATGAAAGATAAGAGTACAAGTGATGCTATTGTTATTTGTACTGAATATATATATAGTGAATTGAATAAGAAAAATCATGCTCTTGGCATATTTATTGATCTACGTAAGGCATTTGATACGGTACCTCATGATTTACTCCTTCGTAAGCTATATCGATATGGTTTCCGTGGTCTAGTGTTTCAGTGGTTAAGTAGCTACCTTTCGAATAGAACCCAAAGAGTTCGTGTAAGTGGAGTGGAGTCTGTGTGTAGACCTGTTACGTGTTGGGTGCCACAGGGGAGTGTGTTGGGTCCTATTCTCTTCTTATTGTTCATTAATGATATGCCCAATTTGTCTAATTCATCCAATTATACCTTATTTACAGATGACACAACTCTTACCTGTGGCGCTCCCAGTTACCACGAATTGATTCATAAGGCAAATGGTGAACTTTCTGCATTGTATAGGTGGACATTGGATAATAAACTTTCTGTTAATGCTGATAAAACTTCATCTTTATTATTTACAAATAGGCTTAATGACATTGAATCACCTTTGCTGTTATCTATTAATAAAAATCCTATTTATTGTGAAACTAATGTTAAGTTCTTAGGTGTGTATTTGGATCACAAACTGGATTTTTCTAATCATGTCAATTACCTATGTAATAAATTATCTAAAACTGCAGGATTACTATATAGAATTAATGACGTTGTTCCTGTAAATGTAATGATTAAGCTGTATTATAGTCTTGTGTACGGTATTTTAGTTTGGGGTGGTACGGCGGAGGTTCACTTAAAGCCACTTGTACTGTTACAAAAACGAATAATTAGAATGGTATCGAAAGCTGAATGCCTCCAAAGTACCAACCCACTGTTCCACAGAAATAGTATTTTAAAGCTACATGATATTTATCTTCTTCAGCTAGGTATTCACATGTTCAAATTGAAGCTGGATAATAACATAGTGTACCCTGATCATGACTACGAAACAAGGTCTAGAAGCTTGGCTGTTCCCACATTTCAGAGGCTCACGCAATGTAGAAAATCTATTTCGTTCTGTGGTCCGCATTTTTGGAATTTGATACCTGAGCATATAAGAAATTGTAGTTCTATTTTATCTTTTGAGTATAAATATAAATGTTATCTTGTGAAAATGTATAATGCATAGATTTTTTTTGGGATGATTCTTTCTTTTCTTTTTTCCTTCTTCCCCTTCTCGTTTTCCTCATCCTTATGCCCGAAAAATAATTTATTACTTAAATAAGGGCTTGAATATATTTTAAACTTGGATCTGGATATAGATCCTAATTTATTGTTTGATTTGATTTTTTTTTTTGTAACAAGAATACTTATGTAAACACTGTTCATTTCTGTATATTATTATTCAATAAAGGTTTATTTATTTATAATATTTGTATTATTTTCTTAATATTTTGTTAATCCTACTTATTGGGATATAATCCTATATTGAGAAAATATTTTTCCATTAAAACAAGAAGGATAAAATCTTTACAGAAGAGGAAATTCCTTCAGGAACTACGAGTGAGGGGTTGAATTCCCTGAAGGGGTGAACCCGACCGTCTAAAACCTCTCCTTCGTGGCTGAGAGGATGCTGAAGGCATTCCCTCTCTGGATTGCAAGAGCCATTCGCTGTTGGAACCAGGCAGACTCCCTTAAATCATTCGTTGTATCAACAAGGCTTCTACCTATGGACTTCATGATTGAGGAGGTCGTACTACCTTATGCTGCTGTGGTCTCTATTGCAATTGGCTCAAATATGTATGCATCTCCAAGAGTGGAGTATTTCTGACGCTTTTGGTTCTCCGCAGCCCCGGAAGCTGATCCAGCCTCAACCGCGGAATCATTGAGGTGTGTTTCGGAAAATGTGTCGACTCACGTGCAATCCCAAATCAGACTTTTTAATACCAGTAATACCATCTGGACGTTTATCATCACATCTGTGAAGCCCAGGAGGCTCAAGCAATGAAGGTTTGACGCAAAGCAAAGCCTGTTTGACGACATCATTCATTGCTGCATGTCTTGGGTGACGCCCGAAACTGTACCTACAAGACAGGCCATGCAGTCCTCTGACATCCATCCCACTACCACAGCGGTAAGAATGAGGTTAACAAACTCTGGCACCAACTCTGAGAGCACTGGCTACCCTAATGACCTCTGGATCAAGCTGTGTACCCAATGACGGTATAGGAATCGCGTTTAACCACACTTCAGTTTCTTTAAGAGATACTATACTTGTTTGGTTAATAGGACAGATATAGTAAACAAATTAAGGCACGATAGAAACAATTTGACATTAAAAGTGAAATAAATTCTACTTCATTTACTCACAACCGTATATTTTCCCATTCCTGCATGCAAGGTCAAGACTTGTTAATCCGCAGTACGGACCTTCTGTTTTTTCGCCATCTTCCATCCAGATGTATTCAGTAACACAGCCATTTTCTGAAAAAAATGACATTCAGATTTTTTTAAATGGTTGTGTATAAATGGGTTCTAGGAAAATTCCACTGCGGGAAGTTCCACTGCGGAATATTCCACTGGGAAAATTCCACTACGGAATATTCCACTGAGGAATATTCCACTGCTGAAAGTTCAACTGAGAAAATTCCACTGCGGAAAGTCCCACTAAAGAAAAAAATATATTGTATTGCATATTTTTTATAGCGTAATTGGTTTCATAAAATGTTAAGTGAATGTCTGTATATAAATTATAAGTTTGCATTATTAATCCTAGCAACCTAGGGACTGGTCCAGGCGCTCCAGTCCTTATAAAAAATATTAATAATTTCATTTATAAACCGATTTGGAAGCTGTCTTTTCATGACTTTCATTTTAGATTATATTTACATACGAATATACAAAAAACAAGGTGATAAATGTAAAGAAACTCATATCATGAGCTTTTATTCAAATATACAGGGTGTCTCAAAAAAAAAACAGAACACAAGTTTAAGTTAGTATATTTCAAAAACTAATAAAGATAAATGCATCTTTTTGATAGCTTTTTCATTTTTGAACTCTTCTCCATTCACAGTTAAGTTTTCATCAAGTTTTATTTATTTTTGTGAATGTTATAAGGATTTTATTGATGGGTGGTGAAAATGGCTTTTGCGCAAATAATTTGAAAACTTAAAAAAATTATTTGTTCCTTATCTATGCTTGTTAATTTTATTCTAAATAGAATATTAATGTTTGGCGTTTACCAATGAATGTGTGATAAATCTCTAATTTGATTAGTGTATTATATTTATCATATACTCTTTATTAGAAAAACAGCCTTTGGCAGATTTAATGGCAGAGTCTAGCTGTGCTATAAAAAATGATTATAAAAATTACATAAAAGTTAAGAGTCTTAAGACACAATATCTTAAAATGATGACTTAATTAAACAAAAAAAAATATTTAGTACAAAATAACAATTAATAAATGTCTTTACCCAGGTAATTTTTCTGTAGGACATGGAGCCTTCAGATTTTGCGCGAGTTTAATTTGAGTAAAAAAGTTACCGAGATAATAGAGTGAACAAAACAATTATAGATTATAAAAACACACAAAAAAAAATCATAAATAAAAAAAAAAAGAGAACTTCCATCCCTGCCTGAGAATTCAAAGGTCTCTCAATTGGCAACAACGAAGCCATCAACCAAAAATGGGAGGCTCAGCTCATTTTAGCAGGGTTACAGTGGTACACCCTATATTGCAACCTCCACCATTATTCAACCCCCTCCCCCCACACTGACTTAGAGTTCTCACACAAAAATGAAATATTTCGTAGGTTACCTCTGGAATTTTTACTGGGGAACCAAAGTAAAAAACTAAATCGGTAAAAATTGCGAAAATAAAAAGGTAAACGATCCCCTTAAGGGTACGGTTACTATGGATGCGTATTCCAGCGATTTTTCGCACTGACGACTTCTGATGAAATCAAATGAAAATCAAATTCATGCTTTCCAATGGGAGAGGTTACAGTGGTTGCGATTTGGTCGTCAGAATACGTACGAAGTCGTCAGACTAACTTCAGCGTTCAAATGAGTTTGATTTTTTCATTCGACTTGGGACAACTTACCGTATTTTTGTGTATATTTCTCTTTCTTTTGATTGCTATTACTGTTTACCCATGCATTTTGGAAATATATTATTTGATACTAGGTATCAAAAATAATACAGATATTATTTAATTATATAAAATTAATCTAATCATAATATAATTATATATAAAGGCTTGAATTGGTTGTTATTTTATGCAATTTTTATTTTTAATAAAATGGAATACCTTTCAATAATTATATTACATAAAAAAATATTCTCATCATTTCTCTATTTAGGACAGGTATTTCAAAATTGTGTGTAGTGAAATTGTGAAAATAATAATTAGGCACACATGTATTAATTCCTCCCGAACATTATATCAAATAAACTTAGTTTTGACCACAATATTAATGGGGCAGAAACACACTGACGATCAGAAATCGCGTACAGTGTAACCACCTCGCACTGACAATCAGTTCTGACGATATCGTCAGGGCGAAAAATCGCTTGAATACGCATCCATAGTAACCGTACCCTATATAATAGGCAAAATTTTGTCATAATAAATGGAAATGATTATTGTGATATTTAATTCTCAATTACTTTTAGTACTCTTACCAGGAGGAGAGTCATCAATGTAAACAATTGTAGCATTCTCGTCTCCGCAGGTTTCAGGCAAACGAGTGAAAAGAGTATTTGAAGTACTGCAAGCTCCATCGTCATACAGAAACATCTTGGCTTCTATTAATATCATGAAAGTAAATACTATGTAGAATTTATATGATCATTATCGACACATTTTGATTTATCTATAACGCATATATTGCATACTGTCTGTTGCAGCTTTAGTGGCGCATTCTTTGAAAGTTTTAGCATTCGGTTTCTCAGCCCAATCGTCAATCACACCGTACTGTTCCTCTGAAGCTGCATATTTAGTAAACTTCACAGTCATATTGGCTGGTCTTATTGTATATACTGGACATGTCATACGTTCGCTAGTGCCATCGTTCATAGGCTCTAACAAATTCACCTAAACATAAATAGAGATTTTATAAATGAATGATCAAGAAACACATGAGCAGATAAACATATCCAATTTACATATACTGTGAAACTCCTGAGTTATGAAGTATTGGTTACTTCATGATTCAGAGCCACTTCATAAATCAGGGATATTTATAATTTTCTATGATTAGAATCTTGGAGCAATCTATGATTTCTGAAGGATAACTAGAACGAAATTTTGAAGTATATCGTTTTCTATAGTTTAAACATAGAAAATTCTTCATAATTCAGGTGCCTTTCATAACTCAGGTCCTTCATTACTCGAGTGCTTCATAACGAAGAACTTCATAGCTCAGGAGTTTTATTATATGTGCATCAAGCATGAGACGGAAAATTATTGATATTGTAGAATAATTTACAGAAGTGGTGTCATTAGCAGATATAGTGTTTCTTACGTAATGAGAAGTTCGTCCTTCTAAACTATCTGCCACAGTATACTGGATCTGAAAAAATAAGAGTAATGAGTTACTATGGAAAGAATAGACCTAATAAATTTTGAAAATTTTGAAAGTTTGCAATAACTCACCATGAATTGGGTCAACAAAAGTCTGAGAAATACGGTAATCATCTTGCTGTGAGAACTTTAAGAATTATTTGATGATTATGAATAAGAAAATGATCTGCAATAGAGTATTTTAACAGTAAACAGTTTTTTCACATTCAGTCTCAGGAAATTTATATTTGGTGAAGTTAATTGAAATCTGGTGACGTCCGAGATTTTGTAAGATGTCAAATACAAATTAAAGATAAATCTATGATAAAATATGCGAGTACTCTCGATTATATGTAATATTTACATTTTCAAAATGATTGTACTTCATTAGTGGAATTTTTTGCGATGGAACAATTTATCAGTTGAATTTATCCTTAGCGTTCTTCAGCCAGTATGACACTAGATTATTATTGATTTTATAAAGCTTTATCATTCATTACATATTAATTTATTTCGAAATTGTATTCAGAAACGTATGTACCTAGCAATTGTTGAAAATATTTTTCATAATATTGTCAGTAATAGCTAGGAACATATAAATCCTTTATCTAATTTCAAAATAAATATAAATATCATAAAATAGTGGGTTGGAAGGAAAACAACCTGACAACTTAATATCCTTTATTGAACTAAAAAATCTCTTTCATTAATTTACTTTTTCTGTATTTATGATTAAAATCTATTGAAGTAAATTTGTAACATGAGAAACGTCTTAAACAAATACAAGTGGATTTCAACTAAAGTAAAGCTTAAATACTCACAAGTTCCAATAATTTGAGTTTTCTGAACGCACTAACACCTATAACCACATGGTAAAAACCCTTGCTCACAATTGGCCTCATCTAGCAGCTGTGGGCTTTTTAAAATGGTCAAGTCTGCTCCAACCATTGAGAACTATTTTAAACAGTATTTCGAGAATTATTTTAAATGTAAAAAAATATTTTAATGGTAGGTTTTACTTGTCAAATAACGATTTATATAGGAATTTAAATTTACTGAAATTTGACGATGCTTATGATGATTTTTTATTGAAATTTTTGTCGCAATGCCTTACTTTCTATTACTGACATTTTTAATACCTATTTTAGAGAATATATCCTAACTCACTCATACCAAACCAGATCTACCCATTTTAATGTACCTAATTTGAAGCAGAAAGAAATTTTATTGTTTATAGGGCTATTCATCTTTTTAATAATATACCCGATAATTTGAAATGCCCCATGTCAGATTTTAAATTTGAAACCGTTTTTAAAGAATACTGTATGAATAAATATATTGATTAATTTTAAGCTAATCCACTGCATCGTTCTTTTTATTTCTAGTTAGTTTAGTACTTTTATCATGTTTCAATTTAGATTGATGTATATATTTTAATGTCCCACAAGTTTGTAACTTTTCTGGATTTGAATTTAAAAAAAACTGCTAGTTACCTAAAATCTATTACAGAGCACAACCTACATAATTAACACGTACATGAGAGACTACACAAACTGTGTATATACTGTAATGTACAACTAAATATGTTCACATGGGAGATGCACACGTATCACATACATGTACGGTTAGATGTAAACTAATGACAATACAACAATTACATATTTATTTATTTTGAAATTGTATTCAGAAACGTATGTACCTAGCTATTGTTGAGAATATTTTACATGATATAATCAATAATAGCTAGGAACATATAAATGTTCCTGTATCTAATTTCAAAATAGATATATATATCATAAAATATTATGAAATAAAACTATATAGTAAAGTATTGGAGAAAAATTTTTTTAGGCTATCTTAAAATGAGTAAACTCGTTTCAAAAGAGTTTATTTTACAAACTTCAAAAGGTAGAAGTTTCCTGACAAAAATCTCTTATTAATTTACTTTTTCTGTATTTATGATTAAAATCTATTGGAGTAAATTTGTAACATGAGAAACGTCTTAAACAAATACAAGTGGATTTCAACTAAAGTAAAGCTTAAATACTCACAAGTTTCAATTTTGAGTTTTCTGAACGCACTAACACCTATAACCACATGGTAAAAACCCTTGCTCACAATTGGCCTCATCTAGCAGCTGTGGGCTTTTTAAAAACGGTCAAGTCTGCGAAACAGCTGTGGTAAACACAGCTGTGATCATCATCCAGTATGATTACAGGATAACTTATTTTGATTATTTACAAGTAAAGTAACTAGAAATTACTTAGCTATATTAATTACAGGAAAAGTAACTAGTAATTATTTAGCTAATTCGATTACAAGAAAACTTACAAGTTATTATTTAGCTATATTAATTACAGGAAAACATACATGTTATTATTTAGCTATATCAACTACAGGAAAACATACTAGTAATTATTTAGCTATATTAGTAATAGGAAATGTTACTGACAATTACTTAGCTATATGAATTACAGGAAAACTTACTAGTTATTATTTAGCTATATTAATTACAAGAAAACTTACTAGTAATTATTTAGCTATATCAATTACAGGAAACTTACTAGTAATTATTTAGCTATATTAATAATAGAAAAAGTTACTGAAAATTACTTAGCTATATTAATTACAGGAAAACTTACAAGTTAATATTTAGTTATAATAATTACAGGAAAATTTAATAGAAATTATTCAGCTATATTAATTACAGGAAAACTTACTAGTAATTATTTAGCTATATTAATAATAGGAAAAGTTACTGGAAATTACTTAGCTATATTAATTACAGGAAAACTTACAAGTCATTATTTAGCTATATTAATTACAGGAAAATTTAATAAAAATTATTCAGCTATATTTATTACAGGAAAACTGAGGAGTAATTATTTAGCTATATGTATTACAAGAAAATTTAATAGAAATTATTTAGCAATTGTAATTACAGGGAAACTTTCCAGAAATTATTTAGCTATATTAATAATAGAAAACTTTACTAGGAATCATTTAGCTATATTAGATACAGATAAACTATCAAGTAATTATTTAACTATTTTAATTTCTGAAAAATCTTTAGTTATCACTTAGCTATTTTAATTACAGAAAAAACTCTCTTAGTAATTATTTAGCTATGTTAATTACAGAAAAAACTCTCTTAGTAATTTTTTAGCTATGTTATTTACAGAAAAAACTCTCTTAGTAATTAATAAAGCTATGTTAATAACAGAAAAAACTCTCTTAGCAATTATTTAGCTATGTTAATTACAGAAAAACTCTCTTAGTTATTATTTAGCTATGTTAATTACAGAAAAAAACTCTCTTAGTTATTATTTAGCTATGTTAATTACAGAAAAAACTCTCTTAGTTATTATTTAGCTATGTTAATTACAGAAAAAACTCTCTTAGTTATTATTTAGCTATGTTAATTACAGAAAAAACTCTCTTAGTTATTATTTAGCTATGTTAATTACAGAAAAAACTCTCTTAGTTATTATTTAGCTATGTTAATTACAGAAATAACTCTCTTAGTTATTATTTAGCTATGTTAATTACAGAAAAAACTCTCTTAGCAATTATTTAGTTATGTTAATTACAGAAAAACTCTCTTAGTTATTATTTAGCTATGTTAATTACAGAAAAACGCTCGAGTAATTATTTAGCTATGTTAATTACAGAAAAAACTCTCTTAGTAATTATTTAGCCATGTTAATTACAGAAAAAATCTCTTAGCAATTATTTAGCTATGTTAATTACGCAAAAAACTCTCTTAGTTATTATTTAACTACGTTAATTACAGAAAAACTCTTTAATAATTATTTAGCTATGTGAATTACAGAAAAACGCTCCAGTAATTATTTAGCTATTTTATAACAAGAAAAACATACTAGAAATTATTTAGCTCTATTAATTGAAGGAAAAACTTACTACACATTATTTAGCTAAATACGTTACAGGAAAACTTACTAGAAATTATTCTGCCATATTAATTACATGAATAACTTATCATAAATTATTTATCTATTTTAATTTAACTTAATTGAACTTACGACAATGGATCATAAACTCTTTGTTTAGACCAATTTTTCCACAACTATTCCTAATTATGAATAGGCAATTTTCTATTCGAAAACTCGAAAAAAATATCCATCAAGGTTGAAATTTTAATTCTTCCATGAAAATATTACATACTCTTTCATAAAAAGGTAAACGTTCAGAACATCTCATGACTTAAAATTAGATGAAATTTATATTACCCCAAAGTTATATCAGTTAGATTGGCATATTGAGTTTTGTAATCACAAGGGCACAGAAAACCTCATGGTAGTAGCCCACATCTGTTCTC